>NNCF01128841.1:1256875-1299835 GCA_002313205.1 Laupala kohalensis | reverse complement strand
CAAAATGTTGCCTAACGAAAGAAGCTAATGGGTCATGTTTATTTATTTGTACCGCGATATTTTGAGTCTCTTCAACAAACTTAAACTCTTTCAACTCGCGAACATTAAATTAAATAGTATACTTATTACTTTATGTTTAAAACGTATTTTTAATACTTAGTGTTAAAATAAGACTATTTATATTATATAATGTATGTTATTAGTAATATAAACAATTTAAAGCGTTTGACTATCATAGACGAATCACATTGATGTTGTGTTTTGAAGAACAATAACATGCTACATACATTATAACTCACAACTCCCTGTAGTACCTACTCGTGGAGGAGGGGTGTTTGCATTGCTGCAGGAGGGCGCGGGTTCGAGTCCCGGTCCGTAGCAATTTTGCAACATGCTACAGAAACATGTTATAATATTGTATTGCAAATACTCGATAGCATTTCTGCGTTGCGTAAATTCAAACAGGTGTGTATTTCTCTATCGTTTCTGAAAGGCTGCGTTTGTATAATTATTATAGAGTTAGAATTTACGCAGTGACACAGAAAAGCTATGGTGTATGTACGATACAATATTTATTATAACAACATGTTTGTGTGATTTCTGCTGTTTTTGTAAATATGTTTTCAGTTTATATTTACGTTCTGCTGTTTATGTGTTTCTTGTTAGAAATCGTTTCGCCAATCGACGACTTCGAGTCTGTGGCCGTTGAGTTCTTTAAAGCACACACAAAAAAACAACAAGTTCTTAGTCCATCAAAAGGTCATAAGTCTTAAATAGTTTATTTATTGTGTGAAGTGTAGTGAGGTGATTGGAGTCTAAGGGTGTAGAAAATGCTCAGAGTGAAAGTAGTGAAGTGTAGTGAAGTGTACATGATTGTTCTCAGCAACTCTGTTTTGGTTTAATTTTTTTATAGTTAATAATTTATTTTATTTATGTTATAGCAATTACTTTTACGCTAACGGTACAGGACGAGTAATGACATATGTTTGTGTATTGAGCGTGTTTGTACGTATGTCTGTGTTTCTGTAACAGTTTGTAAGCGAAAATGTGAATATACGCACATATGAGCGTCATGTAGATTGTTAATTTCTTAAATCTAATTTCTTTCTCGTTGTAATCACGTGCAATAATTTTCTACGCATTTTATTCTGTTTGTGTGTGTATTTTATAGATATTTTTATAGATGCTGATGATTTGTTTTTTTAACTTCGTATTATTTTATGTTTGTATTCTTTTCTATCTGCCACAGAGTATTGCTCACTAACAGAATAATAAATTATTATTATTATTATAAAATGTTTTCATACTGTAATTCCGAACACTATTGTCTGCTTTCTCTCAACTGACATGCCTCGTCAAATATTACTTCTGACACCATAGATTTATAAGACAAAGTTGGGTCTTCCAGTATTTTAAGAAATATATTTTTGTAAAATTTGTATACACCTCGCGGACCGTAAAAATGGTTACGCGGTTGTCGCTCATGAGCCGCGGGCGGTCAGTTGGACAAAACGTTATTTAAACGAAAAGATATTTTTCAACTATATATTTCGTAGGCTAAATAACCACTTAAGTTTGACATAGCAAATGTCATACACATTTAAACTGTTTGTATTTTAACAAGTGGAACTTATTCCCTTCGTTTCACTTTCTTCTATTGAGATCTTTGTGTTCGAAAGCAATATTTTTTTCTAATGGAAATACAATCTTGAATTTTGTCCATGTAAACTGTTTTCTTACTGCCTTTGAATGTGTATTGCTTTTAGCTAATAATCGATAACTCCTTAATCGCAATATAGATTTCAACATTCGGTAATTAAAAGTAATTCAATTCTATGATATAATCGCAAAAGTGCTTTTCATAAGTAATTTATTATCAGGCAACGTATCATTCGAACGTGGACATAACTTTTACCACACGTTTATTAGCTTAACACAAAACCCTTCCTGCCTCGTCCATGAAGATTCAAACGTACGCATGGGGGGGGGGGGTCCTGTCCCCCTTAAGGATCGGATGGATGGAGTTCTTGGAGTAGAAGGGCAGGCGACAGGCGTCGATGCGAGGCCGAAAGACCTTTTTGCTGCTCTCTCTCTCTCTCTCTCTCCTCCACGACGAATGGAGGCGAGGTGAATGGAGAGGGGAGATCTTCGTGGCAAGAAGAACAATCATTAACATGTGATCACTAGCGTAGATAGAATTAAATCACTAAAATATCTCAAATCGGTATAAATAAATAGATTAACATCATCTTATTGTGATTTCAACTTGAGACGCATACCTCACCGATCACTTATATGGAATAATTGCAATTATAATTAACACATTGCGTCTTATGGAGGGTAAACACCGTATTTTCAAGAAAATGCCAGCTTTGAAATCACGAAAGTGATGGAAAATTACTTTTATTTGTTGTACATTTTACATTTTGCATCTTTTACATCACTTTTTTCTTTGGGTCATTTGGTTCTATTTGAATTTCTCTGTCGTGGGTTTTGCATAAATGAGGAAACAGTTGCGCTCGGCTGCCGTACTTTTATCTATTTCAAACCGTCAAACGAGATCCCAAATACTATTCTTACTACATTATTAACTGATGGATACAAATTAACTTTTTTCTCTTCGTTAAAAGTAATGTTGTTGTTTTAAAGTGATTAGAATAATAACATCAGAGTGATCTGACTAACTAGTTCCTCTGCTGCTCCCACCTTTTAAATGATTGTAGTAGACAAAGTCGAATTTGGGAATAAGTCCGTTTAGTCGAATCAGTGCGATACGTTAGAAGTACAACCCCCTCTTAACCGGTTCTGGCGGAGACCAAGACCTGGGTTAATCCGAGGTTCCCGTGAAACACAGATTTTTATTTTAAAAAGCGTCTACAATTTTATCCTGTTTATCACGTCCTTTTATTACCCTACTCTATTCTACATACACAGAACGAACACAAAGCAACTGAACGTAACCAACTTATATAAACTTAACGTACGTATATATGTAGAAAAAAATTATGTTCCACATAATAGGCCGGATAAGCCGAGGCCGATTAAGAGCAATTGTCGAAGCAATGCTTTTGGCAAAATCCTATTTATTTATCCCGTCAGAGACGAAAACCGACATTTTTGCACGGCAGTACAGCTATCCATTGTTAATAAAAAATAGGTTCTTGTTAATTTAATTGTAAATTCTTCGAGATAGGTCACAACGATGCGTACTCGGAGGATGTGCGAAGAATTTCAGAAATACTAGGAATTATGTATTCTGAGAATATAGTCAAGAGAACGACCGAATATTGCAAAAATTGCTATATTATAAATACTGATATACTGAAAATACTGATTTTAAATATATATATATATATACTGCAAATGGGAAGATCTTACCCGGTGGCAGTATATAAAGAAATACAATACAAAAATACATATCACAGAGCACATAAATCAAAAACTGTTAAATCAATCATTAAACTATATGATTCAACTAATATTAAAGTATTAAATATATAAGAAAAACATTTTACCCTGAATCATCTAAATAATTGATGAAAAGAACCTATTGCACATTTTATTTCACTGAGTACCTAACACTTTTCGTGCACTTCACGTCAGCTTTCCCTCACCCACCTTTTCTAAATCACTTATTTCCCTTGTATCACTTCACTTCACTGCCCACTGTCACTCTACTAGCTTCCCATCTACACTAACGTACCCTTTCTTCCCGATCTTGCCTAATCCCTTTAATTTGTCTATTCCCCTCTTCTATGAGCGTTTTTGAATTTAAGAGAGATTGCTGGACCCGATAGCGCACCCAAGACACCCGCAGGCAAATAGGGGATAAATTTTCAGTGTGCATGGCGTTTTCTTTTAACAAATCCCTTCCTACAGAGATGAGAGGCTGTGAGGCATCAAGGCTTCAAGTGCAAGTGTCAAGACGAAAGAGCACTGGCACTGGCACTGGCACTGGCTGACTCCATCCACCACAAAGCAAAAGTGTTTACATTGCTGCGATGCTGACATTGAGATTCGCAGAAAGAAATGTTTGGGAGAGTTACTTCGACGAGTGAAGAGATGCATTTGGTGGCTTCTATGTCTCGAGGTCAAATTTTGACCTATATTTGCCCTCCCTTTGAATACACAAGAAAAAAAAAGTAATTTTAAATAATACCCATATCATTCGTTTCCCCAATCTTTCTACTTTAGGATTCGAATGCTCTGGAATAAATATTGAAACGAGCAAAAATATACCTGTTGAAGTTTTAAATATATCAATACATCTTCTTAAAAAACTAATAATTTTTTTGTCAAAAAAAGAACTGCGTATGACCACGTGAGGGGATAATAAACTAATTTACTCTCTGGAAATAAGCAAGAGACCGCCCCATGCATTTGGATCAAGGGCCGAAGGGTAGAGTCGGATTTAACACTTATAATTGTTTTATAAGTACTGTTTTAAATGTATTATTTGAAAATGAATCGTAGATATAATGTGCAGCCAAAATTCGAGATTAATAACTACAAGAGTATTAAATGACATTCCCTCCCGTCAGTGGGAAAATCGTCACTACTACACGAGGAAAACGGGAGGAAAATCTGGGTCAGAATGTCCAGAAAAATTATCTTTCATAATTGTTTCAAAGTTTGGATTTTGAAATAATTGTTATGCGCTGTTGATCTGCAATTATTTATTATTTCTGTTCTCTAAAATCCTAATAGAGAAAACGCAAAACGCAAAAATCCATCCACCGACTGTCGTACTTCGTTTTGGAACTGTACTCAGATGAATGAATTAGATATTATTCTCTAAGTGTATTAATTAGTTCTCTAACTAGTAATTGTACTAAATGCTCGTAAAACAAAAAACAAAATCAAACAGGAGGAACAAAACTTTAATAAAATATACTTAGAGACGGTACTATAGACCCGTCAAAGATGCATATCCATGAGTCAACGAGAATGTCAGAAGAGCCAGACTTTTCTGACAATTAAATAATTTTTGTTGTAAATTTCTAGTCGGTTGAGTGTAATTTGCGTATAATATTTAAATCGTGTCATCCCGCAAAATGTTTTAATATTCTGCGGAGGTTCCCATGAAATCGTCTGTGAGCAGCAATGCTTTCGAGCAGCGTAGCACAGCAGCGTAGTCAGAATTGCGAGCATTAATTACAGCAGCTGTGGTCGTCAGGATGCGAAGGCACAGTGGTTGTTGTGGTTACGTCGGGTGGTTTTCGGTTGCGATGAAGGTAGGAAGCGCTAGCAGCGTAGTTTGACGGTGAGGGTGTGTCTGCGTACTCTATTGGTGGCGCCTGCCCGTATGAAAGCGAGCAAGCGAAGCAAGAAACTCTTGGCATTGAAGCTCAGGAGTCTCATGCTACGAAACAGATGTTGGCAATGGTAACGAAAATAACAGGAGAGAACTCGCACACTCAAGCGACCTAACACTCTGGATGAATTGTACGTATGTGAGCTATTAGGAATTTTTTAAACACGGATATTTCGCCACGGTTATTAAATTTTTGTCCGAGTTGCAAAAGTTTATTTTTGAATGAAGACGTTATATCTACAGATAAAATTATCTTAAAATTTTTTTAAAAAATACAATTTTTTACAAATTTTGTAACAGGTAAAATAATAAGATACAACCTTTAAAAAAATCTGAATTTAATAATTTTTAACATCATTTCAATTGTCGTTATATTCTGGTATATTTGATTGAGAGCCACTGAAGATGGCATAAGCTGTCAGAAGCAGCTTTGGCACAATAAATATTATGGTTGTGACTATAATATTAATTTTTTTTCGAGTTAATTAAAGAAGCACTACATTCGTTCACCAACACTGTTCTCAAAGTCAATTTTATTTCTTCAGTCTCATAAATTAAATCCGCGATATAGTTGCATTCCTTTCTCTTTTATCTATTGAACCAAATTGAACCAATCTTCGTATTTGATTGTCGATTGCGTGTACGAATAAATTCGTTCCTTCTCTCAAGAGGTGAGGAGAGAGAAACCATCTGATCTTTTTCTTCTTCTAAGCCGAGAACAAGAGACGGATAAAAAAGAAAGACGAAGCACGCAAATGAAATTTCTTTCTAATCGAAGTTTTCTTTGGCTTCCGTTCTTCGAGTAAAAAAGCTGACTCTGGGTAACAGCTGTGGCGCCTGAAATTAAAAGAGGATTACTGAGGAGTGAGGACTGAAAGAGACCTGAGACTGAGTTATGTTGAGTGAGACGTGTTCCGCTAATTATAGAGCGGCGATACTTCGTTCTCCCGAAGAGAGAGAGAACAGGGTATTTGGAAGTATGGCGACGGACGCTACGTTCAACACAAAAGCTGCTTCTTCTTCTGCGTTTCTGTTGAATGCGAAGTATTTTCTTTACTTCTCTCTCAGTATTACACTTTTAATCAAGAACAGTTCGTAGGAATTTAAAGGTTCCCTCGATTTATTTTTCAAACGAATTTAATCTTGCATTAATATTTCTCGAGAACTCTATCCAGCGAGAAATTAGGTGCATAAAACATTCCGAGTTCGATCCGGACGAAAGAATTATTGAACGTGGTTTAGAGAGAATTATCAAGATCGATGAGAACTTAACTTTAAAAAAGTATTTGAGATTTTTCCTTCAATAGTAGAATGAAAGAAAAGTGTGCACTAAAATAAAATAAAAAATAAAGTAAAGTCAAATTAGGATTGTCTAAAACAAAATCATGTATTATTTGTGATGGGTATATCACATTTTCTATTAATATCTATTCTTTTAAAATTACTTTATTGTATTATTTCAGTTTTCATTTTTATTATATCTAATCTAGTTTTCATCTATTTTAAAAGTTTTATTCATGTTTCATGATAAATCTTTTATACAAATGTGGATCAAAATATTAAGATTAAAAATGGACCTGGATAGTTGGTGGTAATAATACATTCGAATTGTGCATTTTGTCGTATCAAAATATTTTTTTAATGTGTAATTTCAATTGTTACTCAGGGTTTTTTTATTTGCAGTTTATTATATTTGCAATTTAATTTTTTTGATTTAGGTAATTTTAATTGTAGAAAATTAAGTGTGACGTTTCGTGTTGTGTCGTAATCATTAGTCGTATATCTGACAACGTGAGCAACTAAAGTATGAATAAGATAATGAGACGTTATGACTTTTAAGTTCATTAATTAATTCAGAAATTCGTTTAAAATTATACTTGAAGGAAAGTCGTTCAGAAAAAGACCACCAGCAAAAAAAAAAAATCTTGTCCTCTTCCTATTTTAAACGAAGCGTATTTCGACAAAATTATCTTTGAAAATATTTCACATATCGTGCCTCTCACGGCAAAATCATTTCTCAAATAAAAAGTTAAATTAAATCAAAAGTAATAAGAGATCTTGCATCAAAATAATTACTTTATTTAGTATTGCAAAGAGAAACAACTCTCAATTCCAAAACATTTTAATAAATGTTGTTCTTAATTATGAAACATTACACAGAAGAATCTAACTTTCCTCGTGTGCACATATATGTATGATGAGCCTCATGTAGATAATTAATTTCTTAAATCTAATTTCCTTCTCGTTGTAACCACGTGTAGCAATTTTCTAAGCATTTTATTCCGTTTGCTTTTGTGTATTTTATAGATATTTTCGTAGATATGGATGATTTGATTTTTAACTTCGTATTAATTTATTATGTGTGTATTCTTTTCTATCTGTTACCGAGTATTGTTCACTAGCAGACTAATAAATTATTATTATTATTATTGTTATCAATCAATATTAATATTATATCGAATTGTTATGAAATCGTATGCAACTGACTTGATGAATTATGTTAATTTAAATTTCAATATTTTTAACTAATAATTAGTACAATAAATTTAAAAAAAGATTAAAAAATACAGACGTACATCAATGTGACTAAGGAAGGCAAAAGCCAAAACAAATTCTACAATTATGTGATTTCAAACTTTTTAATTTCTATTTTTTTTTTTTTCATTATCAAACGTTTTAATTTAGAGAAGACAGTTGTGTCGCTTTAATTTCAATTAAATATAAATTATTTGATCATCCCCCCCCCTTCTTATTCCGAAACCGAACGGAAATCGTTAAAGATAAATTAAAAAATTCGTGTATGGATCAGTTAATACAAATGTATTAGTTGACTAGTTTCTTAGTACTATAGACGAAGTGTTACGAATCATTACATGCGAGTTCTGTCACTTGCGAAAACTCCTTTATAAAGAAATTGACTCATGTGACGGTAAAAGAAATTTATGTCCCATTATTTTCATCCCGGGGCCCATCACCATTACGTGGAAACAGCGCCACCTATTTATCATTTAAAGCGTCAAACTTAAACCACGGCACACAATTATAGTATTCATCCAGGTAGAAATGTGTGTCACGTTATGAAACAGAACAAAGTTTCTTCTGCGATAATGAGACGGATGATTTCAAAAAAAGTCATCCCATATTTGGTTTCCAGAACAATCATCGAAAACTCACCTAAATTTTCATAATTATGATGAGAACCACGTGACCGTTCGTTTCCCGCCGTAAATATTTCAAGAGAAACGTCACGTGCCTTTCGCCCGCTTGAAATGACGCTGCACCACAGCAGCGTAAGAGGTGTTTATTAGTATCAAAATAGATTTGTGAGGAACTATTTCACTAAAATTTATTGGATGACAGTAAAGCATCACTCATTGAATTATAAAGAGTGAAATATTATTTGTGAGGTATAATAATAGGAGATAATTATTAAAGAAATAAGACATTCTTCTCTATTACCTTATTTATTCCGCCAACTTTTCGAGATTTCGATCATCTTTCAATATCTAATGAAGGTGAAGTGATAATGTAAAATAGTAAATGAAATTGATTGTCTAAAATGGTGACACAGATTCGGCAGGGTTTCATTGTGAATTTTAATTATTTCTTTCTGACTTCACATATAATCGAAATAATAAATACAAAGATTGAGTTAATTTCTACTGTGTCATGTCATATGATAGTTCCACAATAGCTGGTACGCTCCCTTTTGAGAGCTATTTATAGCCTGCCCTGCGTCTGAGATCTATAATCTGCGCGCATCCGACCTTCATGTTCTCGTTGACGGTCGTCGCGGCCCGAAGCGGCGTCAAGAGATTAATCCACGGTGGGGTTGATCCTCTCGGGTAGCGTGTGATGGAAGAAAAGACGTAATCCCTAACATTCCTCCCTCCCCCCTCCCCCTCCCCACACACACACATTCGCCTCCAGACAGCACTTGGTACGAGGCAGACTGATTCACGGCGTCATGGGGAAATAAGAAAAGGAAATAATTTGCTCCTACACATCATAACATGTCTTCACTATTCTTAAGGTAGCACTAGTGTAGGTAGAATTATATCTCTAAAATATCTTAATCGGCATAAATAAACAGAGAAAGACATGTGGTACTTATTGTGATTTCAACGTTAGGAAAACATACCTCACCGGCCATTTAAATGATATATTTCCAATTATAATTGGTGGTGTAATACATCGCGTCTTATGGAGAAAACACTAATTTTCAAAATAAGACCAACTTTTAAATCACGAAAGTGATGGAAGTTTACTTTGATTTTTTAGTAAATTTTCCTTTGCAATATTTTTTTACATCATTTTTATCTAAGAAGGTCACCGGAAATATGAGAAACATTTCACATCTTCCGAGAGGTGAGTGATTGGATGCGTCAATCAACAACAGTTGTTTCGCTCGGCCGCCGCGCCGCCACGTCTCTTGTACTTAAGTGCTCTCGTGCATTTTAAACGAGAAAATTGTTTGTACTACGTTATTAACAGACAGATAGAAATGTAATAATTGAATCATGTTTTTTCTTCGTTATTATTCATGTAGTTATGTCATAAAAAATTAGAGAGAAAAAATCCTCAAATAGGTGATTCTCAATCATACTACTAAATGCAGATGTATCCCTTCACTAATACGCAAATGTCCTCTAGATTTTTCTATCCTTTTCTGCGTAACCGTACGCACCAAATCCTACGGTTACGTTAGAACATAAAAAAAAAGGCGTGTTGCTTCGTCTTTCCCTTTCAGAGAGAACAGCGTTTAAAAATTAAATAAAGACGCCACTAGACTCATTTATTACAAAACGATGGAACGTGGTGACCGTTTGGTAAAAGCAATAGACACGAGTTGCGTAATGCCCCATGTCATAATATCAAGTACAATCTCCTGTTTACATTGTCAATGCTGAATATGAAACAGAGTGAAACTTGCGCACAGCTAGATGATATGGGGAAAAGAAATATCTGCTGCGTTACTCAGGTAAAAACACAATGGACCTGCTATACAACAGTACTCATATTTTCATACGTAATATAGGTTATATTCAACTTTCCTACCATTTAAACGCACGGATAGATCTAGTATTATATATTATACTCGCTAAATTACGAGTCCTCTAATGTTGATTCGTAAATTTTGTAATAAATTATCTCCCAGGAAGCGCATCTCATGTCTCTGTCCTGCCACTAGAGATCTGTACCATCGGACAACCACACACAAACTTTGATATACGCTGGGTTTGACGCTTATACACGGTACATGCAGGTTGTGCAGATGTTCATAGACAACTTTCGGGTTGTTGTGATATTTATATGCGAATTTTTTCAATCAGCCTCTGCCTTAGGGTTCTTGATCAGAATTGATGGAATGGTTCCTTGCTCGCTTCCGGAAGATTAAATTAGATTATTGCCCTCCACGTGGTCATGCGAAGTTTACAACAGCATGTTGACATATTTACTTTTATTTATT
The DNA here is from genome assembly GCA_002313205.1 of Laupala kohalensis. Taxonomy (NCBI): domain Eukaryota; kingdom Metazoa; phylum Arthropoda; class Insecta; order Orthoptera; family Trigonidiidae; genus Laupala; species Laupala kohalensis. The sequence goes on along the minus strand of NNCF01128841.1, from coordinate 1,289,051 downwards.
TACATTTGTTTCATTCCGCGTATCTCCAACACGTCGATCAATTTAACAGAACTCGATAATTTCCGTTTTGTTACCGTGTGTGTAAATTATTGTCACAGTTGCAGCATGTTTACATGAACTTCATGTTATTCAAAATTTACGTAACGTAATGCGCGACATCCGATACAAGATAAAATTAAAGGGAGAACTACGTCTTAGTTCTTATTCACGGATTTTTAAGACATTTCATCTTTGATATATTCTTGAAAATAAATCGAAGACAGTAAGTTTTATCGGTGAATGAAAGAGCAAGGTTCGTAGACACAATCCAAAAGGCCTACGTGAGCAGCATTAATACAGCAGTAGCCAGATATGTTGACAAACAATATTTAATAAATCACTACCACACCGCAAAAACATGAACTACCACATCTGAAAGACAGGAATATATTAGAGAAGTGTAGCAGTAAATTCTTAATCTTCTTTGTTTTCTTTAAAGTAGAAAATACTGAATTCTTTTTAAGAGATATCAATTCTACGACTCGAACGAATTACCCCAAAAACTGGAAAGGAGAAGAATGTGTTAATTTTTTAAACACAAACTGTGAGCAAAAAATTAACGAATTATTGATGCTTCATAATTAATGATTTATTAAGTTGAGACAATATACAAAGACAACTGAAGGACACCGTTTGGTGAGTAACGATGTAAAAAAAACTATTTTCTTTCCAGTAGTCATTTTTTTAAACAAAATTAAGACACGTCACATATGAATTAAAACATAACCGAATTACAAGCAAGAGAGATCGTAATAAGGCGTTAACGTCAACACAGAATCTAGCGAAGTGTCAGCAACTTGTTCTGCGAGTCCTCGAACCACGCACCTGCCGAGTGTGTCACCTGCCCCCCGACCTTCACAACTCAATGCGAACACCTTCTCCGGAAAAAAATAAAACATTTCAATCCTACATCCATATTAATACATACATGCAAAAAGCAAAAGTGTGTCTGTCTGTTTCCTACCTTTTCACATCTAAATCACTGAAGCGATCATGGTGAAATAGTATAGATGTCCAGAAAGACCAACACTGGCTAATGTCCGTTTTTAAAATGTGTGAAAATAAACGTAGAAAATGATATTCGCTTGCGCTGCCTAAGTGGGTGGCAATATGGTGAGTGGCAAATATTGTCAGACTCAAAGAGTTCTACAAAGAAAGTCCGCGGCAGCATATGTCTATCTGCAGAGTTTAATCTTCATTATCGAAAACAATTAAAATTAGATGTTAAAATACTTTAATTTAAAAATGAAAAAATCAATCATCAAATCTAATGCGTCCGTTGTATTACATTTGTACACTTAACAAAGATAAATACGTCGTAGATCNGGGGGGGGGGGGGGGGGGGTTAAACAGCCCTACAAACACCATGGATGGAATAGGAAAGGAGGGCCATTTAATCGAAAAAGATGCGTTTAATCCATAGATTTCAATGCCTTTCAGATCAACAGTGACATGATGCCCTATAAGTTCAGCACATGTGGGAGTTTAAAACTCCTAAGCGTTAAATGGTGTGCAAGGTTAATTAGTGATATTTCGATTGGTTTGTTTCTCTCACGGACAACTAAGTTGCTGGCTCAAGGGTGGTTTCATCCACGGATTTATTTATTCTTGCTGCTTGAGGTAAAACTCAAAATGGTGTAAACAATAATGTTTTATGACAAATTTATATAATTAATCAAGCTGCTGCTTGAATTTGGTAGCGACGATTCATTTGAATGGCGACTTTTTTCTCTTTTTTTTCGTTTTGTTTTGACGCATCATTAAAAATATTTTCCGAGTATTTTTTTATGCTGCTAATACTTGGTAAAAGTTGCGTGATATATGCTTGATATTTACAGTGCCCACATAAAGATAGTGCTTTAAAAGATATCAAAAACGAGTATTCGAAAACCGGTTTTCACGAAAGTCACTTTTCACAAACCCACGAAGGAGTTAGGATCCAGAAACGGAAGGCGTTTATCGCGTCATGAAGTTGACAGGTGTTGAGACTTCTTGAGCAATATACATAGGGCTGAAGAAGCAGAACCCTGTCTTCCGAGTCCCAATTGAATCCTGCTGCTTGTTGTTTGCATATCATGTGCTTCACATACGCCCCCACCCCTCCACACACACATTTCTACTTCTCCTTACTCGGATACGACTCGCTGCGAGACCAGACATCTCATCTCGCTGTCTTACGCTCGGCCTCCACATAGCGTTGCCAACAGAAGGTACGTCGGATCGAAGCACACGCTGCGTGTACATTTAAATGGGACCATCTCCACATTCAGCGTTGCGTATTTCCACCCCCACCCCCCGTAGAATTCAACGCAACAGTGCAAAATATAACATCGATTTCACTCTTACTGAATTTATAATAGTGACAATAATTAAAGGCAAAAAGTATAGTCTATAATTACAGAAATTCATCATATATCCAATTAGTTTTTATTGAGTAGAAGCACCATACAAAAAAACATTCATTATAGGGAATAATGAAGACGCCCAAAATATAAAGAACGATGCCAAAAATAACACTCTATAGAACTCTTTTATGTCACTCTTTATTGCACACTGCGAAACATATGAGAAACAATATGAAATGCTTTAGCACCACTAGTGTACTTTGATTTGCTGCAAACATGCCCTGCTTTCCATCACAATTCTTTGAGCACACGACAATTCTTACCACGAGTTCATCGTTTTGTATTTTGTATTATAATAATAAATTTAATAATAAATGCATTCTCAAAAAAGCAGTACAAACTGCGTATGACCTCTGGGGGAACAAGTAACTAATTTACTCTCCGGAAGCAAGCAAGGGACTATTCCATCAATTCCGATCAAGGGCCCTAAGAAAGAGGCGGATTGAAAAATTTCAGCAAATTTTTCTAGATAAGATAAAATGTTAGCTACGTGTTATAATAAAATATGAACATATTTGTTATTTAACACAAAAAAATTATTTCACGTGTTCGAATTATTATCAAACTATAGATTATTCTGAGTATAGCGTTTATAAATCATAAGAATTGAAATAACACTAAATTCATTATTGTTCCAATAGACGCGCCCCTGAACAAAAGCCTAGAGAACCTGTATAAGAAAGGAAAACCAGAGAAAAACCCGGACCAGGAGCTAATGTACACAGCCGTTTGCCAAAGTTATGTAATATATTGTTACGAAGTTGGCATTTTCCGTCCATGGGCCGCCGTAGTGCGTTTCGTTTCCGTAAGTTACTTTGAAGCGTCCCTTAGCGCCTCCATCCTGTCATCAACGCGTTCCAATCTCCCTTCCGCCCTAAGGACTTTCTCCTGCCCTGCCACTTACACCTGTCCTCCAGGCGTCTCATGTCGTTGACGTCGAGGGACCCGCGGAGGTGCGCTAACGATGCGGCTCTACATACAACCAGAAGCGCTCACGCTGCTTCCTGACGCACGAACAGCGAGGGAACAAATTCACACTGCACGGAATAAGCAACTGAGGTCACTACTCAAAATGGCAAATATATTATTCAAATCAGGGCGATAATTGTTAGGGTCCCTAATACTGCGATAATTGCACTTTTGAACAATTTTCTTTTACATGTCCCGTACACATACAATAATCACATTTATAGTAATTTTCAGTACTTACAAGTTAATTAGTTCACTTTCTCCCACAAATTGTTACGTGTGAATTCACATTCACTAGAGACTGATTCTTTAAAGAGCTTCCTAGTTCATCGAAACAGATTCACACAAATTCACTGAGTAACAGAGATCCCTCAGAGTAGATTTCCATATCGGAGATATCAATATCCCAAGATGCATTTTTGTGTTCTAGACGAGACTTAAACTTAAGTATAAATAAATAAACTTTATTGTAAAAAAAGCAGTTGCAAAAATTGCGTACGACCACGTGGTGGGGGTAGGCAATAAACTAAGTAACTATATATGACAGATTTGGTGCTGTGTACTAGTATACAACTTTTATTCTGAGGAAAGTATTTTTGCCAGCTCAGCTGGCATCTTCAATCTAAAATAAAATAAACGATGTGTTCAGGATGTAAAGAAGACATTTTTAAAATCTCTATTCATTGAATCATTCTTCGTGAATTCTGTTCCTCTGTTTTCGACACATTTTAAAAATTTATTTTATTCCCATTTTTTTCAGGTCAAATAATTTAATAATCTTAACAATTAATTTTTGTCAACTCTACATCCTGATCACATTGTTCAGTTTATTTTAGGCTCAAGATGGCAGCTAATCTGACTTAATCACTTTCATTATAATAAGAATTGTATTAGTAGACAAACCACATGTGTCATTTATTCCTACAATGACTTCTAGTATCACCTCACCGATATGCAACTAAACTGCAGTCTCTCTCAACCCAATTTTGTCCACGGGTTTCGACTTTTCTGTCCACTGTGTCGGAGCGTGTGTGGTGTTATTCGCGCGTGGTTATTCATCTCTTTTGCATCACGGATGCAAATTATGAACGTCCTGCCTCACGCATGTTCGTTTCATTCACGTGCCGTTGCCACGATTCTTAATTCTTTTTTGTTGTGGTCGCTTTCTTTCAGGTTGCACTTGAAATTTGTTTTGCTTTCATGCTTTCTGGTTTTAGGTTATATTTGTACCACCTTTCCATTTTTGTGGTTTTAGTGTGCTCACATACACAGAGAGATATTCGTAATGAAAATACAGTGTGATCCCGAATTCATTATACAAACTTTATGAGTTGTATAATGTATATTGTAACAATCATTTATTGCATAGGAATGTATGGGCGCAAGTGACGCAGGAAATACAAAAGGATCTCGTTGCTCGAATATCCTCTCAGTAGCTGCTGCACGAGTGCATCTTGGAATGTGTAAATGCACCAATCGCTCCATCGATCCGATCACTGTCAATCGTGTATCAGAGTACTGTTGGTGGACATTTAAATTTTGAACCGTTATTGAATAAACATTGCGCTAGTCAATAAACACTTTGTCTTTCCTTTCATCCTTATTTCATGAGTCACTCGCGCCCATACATTCCTATGCAATAAATCATTGTTATAGTGTCTTCTACCAACCCTTAAAGGTTATACCATGAATTCGGGATCGTTCTGTGTTTTTATTAGGAGTTTTTTTTCTTCTATATTTCATATTTTCCGTTCGTTGGTTTCCAATGCGTATTCCCTTCTGATTGCTGCTACATCTCTTCAATGAGTGTTTTCAAAGCATTGTGTTTTTCCCGTTTGGATGTTTCCGATACGTCGAACTCCTCTTCTTTTTCTTCTTCTTCGGATGAGTTGGCAACAATTCATCATCTTCCTCCTCCTCCGTTCTTCCGAAGGGTTTTCAATTCGTTTCGTTACGTGACGTCACTCTTGGGTATTTTATTCATCCGGATGGAGCTGAGGGAGTGGATGGGAGTGGCGCAATGCATTCTTAACTCCCGTTCATCTTCGTAATCGAGCGCCGAGCATAAAAAGCGATTTATTCAAGTATAAAATTCTACTTTGCTTCAGCGTATTATAATGATAAATGTATCTCTAACACGCGACGAGGTTTAGATAAATAAGAAAGGTTATACTTCGTGTATGTCTCTAAGAAATCTACTAAATAAAATGGGGACCATAAAAAATGAATATGACAAGACGTGTTTAATGGTGAACCACGCAACCTTTTGAAAACTATACGTGTTAAAAAATTGAGATACGTTCGAAGAATATTTTTATTCCACAACATTTTGTGCTTAAAAATCTATGAAAACAAAAACTAAAAACATTACTTTTGTGGCATATAGGGTAATATCAGCATTCCCGAGCATAAAAGAAAATCTATTTAAGTTATTGACTTTGTAGACGTGATGAGTGAAATAATATAAACATATCCGATCCTTCTATTGCGACAATATGATTCATTATTATTATTATCATTGTCTGGTACCAGAAAAAGAAAAAAATTGTGATGTGTTTTCATTTTCAATTAAGTTCGTTTGTGATTCTTATTACACGCGTAATAAGCATAAAAAAAATTAAGCCCAATAAGTGCGGGAAAAAAAAGAACTATGCTCTGGAAGCAACTTTATTCTTCATGTTATTAGAAAGTGGAATTAAAAATAATCTTTGGAGTGCGTTTAAAAAAAAACTTAAATGCGAAGATGTCCATTCGCGAGATGAAATTCCTCTCACATTGATGTTTGTATACTCTATCGTAATACGTAAAGAATATTACAGTTTCGTTATCTTCAAGTAGTTTTGAATTCGGTGGAAGTCCCGTCACAACGTCCCTTAAGCTCTTTCCAGCGTTTCTTATCGTGTCTTTGCTCTGTGAAGATATCTCTCTCTTTGCAGCTCCGGATCCCTCTGTTTAACGAAGGGGCTTCGGATTTAAACCTCTTGTCTTCAGTCAAAATACTTATCTATCGCATGCTACTCCTTATCTCTGTTTTTTTTTTCCTTTTCTCCTGACGATAGATAAAATAGAAAACAAATTTTCTTGATTCTTATCCACAATTCACTAGATGAAATGAATTGTGGAACACACTAAACATTTTGTTACCAAATATATTATTGCTCACGCTAATATCTCATCTTTTTATTTCGAAGTAGCTTAAACCAACAATTTAAAAAATTCTACTTGTTAAGTTTATTACTTGTAACGTTATTACTTCATGTACATACGTATATGTAAAATGTCCCGTGTGTTTTTGTCCTTCTAGTACATCAATCAAAAAAATACAAGTGACCATCTTCTTAATGTTTCATTATTTTATCTATTTATCTGTTATTTCTCCTTTAAATCTACTTTTCATGTATTTTCAATTAATATAATTACTCATGCGTATAACTTTTATTATAATTTTTCACACAAGATTATTATTCTTATTTCCAATGTGTCTCTGGGCTGAACTGCCATTCTGCTTCCTCTCGCTTCCCGGCGCCTCCGATATCTTCCCCTCCTTCTTCTCATATTAATACTACAGTTTTGCAACATACAGTTTCGACAATAAAGACCAACACTTGCATATATACTGTGTACATACGATTATCAGCAGTACGAGTAAGTAGATCGAGTATTCACCTTTAGTGATACTCGCTCACCACGTGAAGGCGCCACTGCGGCAAGCTGCGAGGTGAGCATACACAATTTGTAAAGCGTGAGGCGAGTGTAGGATATTAAACTGTATTAATGCTTCATGAAAATACTCACTTATCAGCATGTGGTTGGTTGAAAGAGTACACAGTTGACGAACTGTTTGCGGTTCGAAATAATGAAAAATAATTATAAAATCTAGGCTACGGAGCTTCTCACAGTTCAAAATTATATACGCAAGAGTTTCAGTAATATGGCGACTTGACGTCGTTAATGTTTTCATTTATTTTGGTACAGAGTGTGATCGCTCTGTCGAAAAAGAAAACTATGTTCACCATCTTATGACAATTTTTCAATTCTAGGTTTTATCATTTCGTCTCTTTGTATTGAGACAGTAAATAGAAGATACGTCTTCAGCCATATAGGAGGACTACGATGGGCAGGAGAAGGTGGACACGCCCTAACTCTTGCTAGGGGCGGGAAACGCCTCTACAGCGCCAGGGAGATGTTAAATTGAAGAGAAACAAAGTGAGATCCTTGTTTTCTGAAAGCAACGAATACAAGGAGACTGACTGTCAGTCATTGCAATAAATTTAAAAAAGATTAATTTCAAAAAAATAAATAGAAGATACGGAAAATTTATCGTTAATTTTCGTTCCTCCAAGAGACCTTGACTCTTCAATAATCATGCAATAATTTCTCTCAAATCTATTATATAAGTATTTTCTAATATTTTAAAAAGTAATTATTGAAGTATATTCTGAAAAGAGATGAATATTACATCACTTTTTGGTCCCAAGAATATACCCTGTGAAATTCATTAAATTCGTTACACTCGTACTAGGGAAAAATCCAGAAAGTTAAGCACACAACAATATGAAATCTCTACAGAAGGAAATATCGAAAGGTGAAGCTTCCACTGTTCCGAGTTGTCTCTCGTTATAAAGTTAACTTTGAGAGTTACTGACTCCTGTTAAATGCGAGTTGGAGGATTTGAAGAAACACACCTACGCTCTACGAATTGCACCCTGAAAATTTGGTAGTTGTGAGTTGTCAGACGGTTCACGCTCAGAAGAGGACAAAAAAATTCTGTCATGAAAATAACTACACCTCAACTTCCAATTATATTTCTTACCAATAGAATCAAAGTATATAATTAGAACAAACCTACTAAATTGAGTGTAATATAATCTAGAACTATTAATTCGAAACAAGGACTAAACATGGTTGGCCTATTTCGTTGACTGAGTGGGCGGAACGCCGAGTTGCTCAGCTGGAAGGCCACATCTCCTCCTCCTCCTCCTATAAAGTCATCTTACTTCGCTTCGAGAAATTCAACTTAGGAGAAAAAACCATGAACGCAAATGCACCGTGTTCATTAGTTTATTTTGTATTAGCCGCAGTAAGTTACTTTATTGTCCTCGCTGTGGTCGTACACAGTTTGTAACAGCTCTTTTGACAATACATTATTTATATATTTATTTATTCGTTCCCAGTCTAATTGGCTTGATGTTGGTGTAGAACCTGTACTCAATGTAGCCAACGCTTTTACTTCGCCATCGTCCATAAGAGTAATGATGAGGGTACCTCGTGTTCAGTTGGCAAGACATTCGAATTTGAATCCATTGCCAACCTCGGACAACAATTCAATTCACTTTTTCTTGGGGCGCTGTTCTGTTCTTTCTGCATCGAGCAAAGTGTGAAACGAATATTACCTTCTTGTCTTTGTTTGTTGTGTTATTAACTTGTAGCATTTCTTTACAGAAAATAGTCGCTTTTGTGTCTACTATTAATATTTATTTGGATATTACTTATAATCTTTTTGGCCACGTTTTTCCTGAGAATTTCCTACCACACTTTCCTTGAAATTTTCAGAAAGTTTTCATATAGTGGAGTGTTGTGGCCCGGAAATTTTATAGGAGAGGCCTTTGAGTATAGTGCCGAGGCCAGGAAATAGTGGAGCTCTACCCTCCGCGAACCCCTCGGCCCCCTTCGGAACCTCTTGTGGGAACGTGTAATTTTTTACTTTGAGCGACGCATGGAAATGTGTCTTGGGAGTCTATAATGAGATTTTAATGTATTAAATATAACGATACTTTCAAAATTTCAAATTTTTGCAAAGAGAAAATAAAATCATCTTACGTCGGAATGTGCTGTCCCAAAAAAGGCACAATTCGAAACAAAATCCAATTCAAAAATTTGGTTGTGATGTATCGTATGTCGCAAAGTTATCGGAGGAGGAAAAACAATTTGTTTACACACTACTCTAGAAATCAAAATAATTTTTTTTTTCAGAATAAACTGTCGGAAGATGAATTCGTTAAGATTCTGGAAAGATCTGGAAACATTTCTTTTCGGTCGTTACTACGCTAAACTTGTAAAATTGGTAAAACTATAAAGTAATATTCTCGCACAAAAGACATCAAGACATGAAAGACTCTGCGATGACACGTCGTGAACATTTAGACAATTAGACAATTGAAAGAAACACAACAATTTGACAGTCTTCAGTGGCGGATGTAGACGAGGTGGAGACTAGCCGGGGGGAGGGAAAGGGATCTGTATGAAAATCATGGTTTTACATCACGAATTTTATAAATATTATCTTTAAATGAAACACACGAACTCATCAAATAATTAACAATTCTCGTTATTAAATAGTAACCAAATTTATTAATTGTTTAAAGTGGCAAAGTGCGCTTTTATCTGTTGAGAGTTCAGGCCCAATTTTTTTTTTTTTTTTTTTTTTTGAGGGGGGCTTTACGGCTTGTCGACATCGAGGTCATTAGAGCCTTAAAATTCTGTACAGGTAGGGAAAATGCAGTTACGCACTAAGGAGAGCCAACATGACTCTCCCCGAATGACTCCACCATACCCACTAAAAACCCTCCTGAATTACAACATACCAAAACATATCTCACAACATACATCAAAACAAAAATGGAGGGGAGGCAAAAAATTAGGAAAATGAAAGATACCCTAGCCCTCACAACCTACAAGCGTCGTGATCGAAAAGAACAAGAGGTAACCAAGGGAGGTCAGGAAAGAGAAAGGAAGGAGCATGGCACAAGTAAGTGGAAGTAATGCCAGACTCAGCTCGGGGTCCTGTGTTCGCCAAACACGTACTTACTAGATGTAAGTCCCCTGGGGGGAGGTCCAAAGGGTGGTGGAGGGCGGAGGGGGTATAGCTCTTTCTCTGCCCCCCCCCGTAATCGTCCAATGTGTCTCATACTCGTGGACAATGAAAGTATGAACTCGTAGACAAAATCTTGTTCTTAGATATTTTAGTTATATGATTCACTCAATAGAGTCGATACTTTGCGAAGACAGTTTAAGCAAGGATAAAAAACCCTCCGAATGTGAATCCCACAAAATGATTCTTCCGTACATTTGGTTTCATTACTATAGAATATCAAAATTCATTACTATCATTGCTTTCTGTGGGAGTAATTGCTGTTTTAATTAGAATAATTTTTGTTGCCGGTACGTGACAACTCTCGAGCATCACTCTACAAAATTCTCAGCGCTTTGGTTACTTCTTCCTCGTCGTTTAACTGCGTAGAGGAAACTTTCCAGAGAAATGTTTTGAGTGAATTTTGAATTGAAATTGAAAATCCCGTTGTATTTTAGGTTACAAGGAACCAAAAGGAACCAAAACGACAACCACTACAATTTCCATGTCAACAATCAATTTAAGAATAATAGATATAGGGAAAAAGTTACTGTAGTATAAGTAAATTAAAGAAACAGAACTTAGAGGAAACATTCTGCGAGTGAGTCGTCGTTTTAAAACAACAGGAAGTAATTGAAGACGGGGTACCTGAATAATTAGGAGACTTTGACGAGTGTGACCTGTTTAGAGTTTTCTACGGGAAACAGCGTCTGTCGTTCAGAAATGAAAAATTCAAAGATTGGTTTACTACGTTACATTGGCAAATCAGTATTTTAAAATTTTAACAATAAATTCTCTATAACGGATCTGAAACGATAGAGAGAAGAAAGAAAAGTAAACTAAGAGGAGGGGGTGAAGTTTGGTTGGACGTATCGCTAGCACATTTTTTGCCCCTTTTAATATCGGTCGGGAAAAACCTAGCCATTACCCATCAACCCATAATGCAAAACCTGGCATCATTGTAGAACTAAATATATATTCTCAAGAAGAGCGTGTGTAATTATATAATACTTAGAAAGAGAAGGTGGTATGACACTGAATACAATTACTACATCAAATTAGTAGAAACTGAACATATTATTTTCTTGCATCCTATATGTGACTAATATACCAATCAACAGAGTAACACATGAAAACTGTGTAGCGATAATGGAGATCACCCTCTCACTACACACTCACCACATTCCTGAGGAATCGTACCTCTGCCCTCTGCTCCCCCTGACTCCACGGGAAAGAGTAAACGAAGACACGATTCAAATGTAGGATGAATAGTGAAGCTTCTCCAATGGTTAAGCGGTTAGCGTGCTCGCTCACCACCAAGTCACTCCGGGTTCATATAAAGCTGTGACTTGTGAAAAGCAAACCGTCCTTCCATACACTTCCTACTGCTCCTAGTATCAATCTAGCGAAACCAAGCGCTAGTTTCGCTAATATTCTTGGTCCCTGTGCCCGATCCTAGATACCTGGGTAAAGGATCAGACCGTGTGACGTAGGAGGGAGGTCGATTCGAGAAGAATCCCCGAACAGTTGCTCGTCAAACGTTGACACGGGAATCTGTCTAACACGAGAAGGAAACTCGCCAGAGATTCCGGCGGTCACTCGTCCCACTTTGATGGGGTAACCCATCTAACGCATGTAGAGTTTCGAAAGGAACTCGGCGGACTGTCGCAAGAAATCCCGGCGGACACCCATCCAAAGCTGATAGGCAACCTTTCAAACATGGGTAGAACTATAAAGTTGTGACCTATTGGGAAGGCCATCGCGCTGTATAGTCCAGCGAAGTTTCCGCGCTGAGCTCCCAACTCGACAATTACAGGTGACAGGCGGACCACTGGGCCTTCACTTATCCTCGGCTTTTGTACCCAATCCTAGGCTGACAACCTGGACAACACGACGCGATCTTCCAAGTGGTAGGAGGAACGACAACCCTCCCCCCTATTTGGGTTGGACTCTGCCGACCAGTACGGGAATAAGGCCTTGGTCCCCTATCGGTGAGCAGGATTTTGCTGCTCAGTTACCGTTAGCGCAGGTAGCGGTAGAGATGCGGGCTAGGCACACCTCCGCCCACCAGAGCGGATGTTGGGAGAGGCTGGATTTTATCCCACCTCTGTGATTGTGAGCATTCTCTCACGCCTCCCCGCTCAGGGGGTAACCTCTGGACCGACCTCACCACACGGTTCGCTGGACGTAAGGAAGAGGCCCTTCAGTGAATAGCTTAAGCTAATATACTGGGGCTACAAAAGGTAATAGTTAAGTTGAGGTCCGTAAGGTCACGATGGGCTCAACGAAGACGAAGAATTCTCCCAGTATCAATAACTCTCTACTAACCCCCTCCACAGGGGCCAAACTGTCGGTAAACTCAGCTAACCGACCGACTACTAACAATAGCTCTTACCACCCACCTCGCACCCTCTTTCTATAACCTTCAGTAGCTCGTTGCAATTTACTACAATGGACGAAAATACACAAACGGTGAAACCTTGTTTCCTGAGCGTTTCGATCCGAGGCTAACGATTATTCAAGAGCGAAGAGCAGGAAACGCAAGTAACGGGAGGAAAAGGTGAACGTGCAGAGCAGGGAGAAGTGGTTTGCATAATGCACCATGGTTCGCTCCGCTTCGCCCTTCACAAGAAGGGAAGGTTTGTTGGCAGCTATAAAGTAGAGACAAGCAAAATCCCACTGTTGTGTTTCACGGTCCCAGACATTATGATGCATCGTAACGTTGTATTTCCTTCCCTTCACCACATTCATGTGTGTGTGTGGTCACTGTAATATTCTCCTTCACACCTCACGGTCACAAAAAAATTTGAAAAGGTTCTGTATTAATAATAATTGTGGTGGACGATTGTATTATACTACTAAGGAAATATGGGACAATGTACAGTACAGTGACTATGAGGAAAAAAATAAATTTCAATACTGTTGTCATATTATTAGAGTTAGATATAGCTTAAGTTTCGTCCATGTGTGGGATTAATGTACAAATAAAAGGCCTGATACAAAACATCTCAGTATAATATACACTAGGCTCTTTTTAATTAATTTCCCATTTTTATAATGACTTTGCTCCTACCTTCTCTGTTTCAATACAGTACAAAGCACTCCTTCGCTACACCCAATTCAAAGAGAAAATGTCTGTCCTCCAACCTTTAAAGTCTTTCGTTTCAATAGGGGTATATACTTCACTTTGCCATTTTCTATCATTTGACGACACACTATGTTTTGTATTATATATTGAATTGTCATGCAGTTGTTGTGTAGCTCTGATGAGGTGCCGAAACGGGGGACGAAACTTAAGCTGTATGAAATACAAATAATATAAAAACAGACTCGAAATTTATTGTCAATGTAAGTTACACTGCATAGTATTAATAATGAATAGTTGGGATATTATGTGAAGCTGACTCACAGAATATACGTGTAAACCTTTGTTTAGACCGAATTACTTCGACACCACTCTTGTTTCATAAGACATTCGTATTCGAAAAAGGAAAGAGATAAAATATTCAGAGCATATTCTATTAGCGTAAACCACATTCTGCCATTCAAGAATCCTACAAAATAATTATATTCCTAAAGATATGAAACTTATCTCGAATATACCTCTTCAAATCTAAGGCATGATTTCAAATCTAAGGCAATTAAAAATACTCGAAGAAGTACTTTTTAAATATTCAGATCAATATTTAGTATAATGTTAATTCATTAATATTACATACTTTATCGCGTGATTTTCCTAGAAGTTTTGCAATATAATTTATTAAAATTACTTGTATGTATACCTATAAATATTATAGATATTTTTATCTCTATGCGTTCTCTGTACTGTACTTGGTCCACGTTCTCAATTGATCTCTCATTTTATGTAATTGAAAGAAGAGAATCCTTCAAGTTAATGAGATAGTAAATTCATTAAATCTTAAGTAAATTATAAATAGATCGCATTTTGGTTTGACATCTTTATGGTTATCCAAAGTCAAATATAACGAAAATAACCATAACAAAATGGTTGGATATTCGAGAAAAATTTATTAAAAATGACTTTGTTGTCGTAAATATGTGATTAAATAATTGATGAAGCTTTTTCACGGATATGTGAATGTTTTGAATTTCCTACTAAACGTCATTTATCTCTTACTTGAAGATAGAAACTGTAAGTCGTATCACAATACTTAAGAAAAGTTACTGAAATAATGAAGAAGTAGAAGTTGGCAGTTGATAGCATATAGGCAGAGCACATTTTATCGATATGTGTATCAATAAAGCCAAAAAGCCAAAGATTACGGGAAGATTCTCAGCCTTTCATTCGCTGCAGACGTTTCTTTCCCTTTTGGATTTTTGAATGAGACCTGAACTCAGTTACAGAAAGAATTCCTCCGAAATCTATCTCATCACAAAAAAACATTTCATTTCAAGAAAAGTCTTCTCAACCCATTGCATGGGTCGTATCATTTGTCAGATGATACCCTTGATGACCCTTCAAACATCCTTCCAACAGTTGTCAGACGAATGGGTAGCATTCATTACATTTTTAAACATGGACCAATCGCAAAATGAGTTAAATTTATTCCATCAACATGGGAATAGAACTTTTCTCCATTAAACATCCAATAAGAGCTTTAATGAGCTGATAAGTTGAAAAAAATATCAGTTTACCTCAAACGTACGTAGAAGACCGACAACTCATCCGAAAGGTATAGGTAATGATTTTGGAAAAGGTGTAAATCATATTGTGAAGACCCTTCATTTCTCTGATCACTTTTGTAATTTTATCTGTTTAAATCAAATTCTGTTAGGGATCAAGGGGTTGATGTCCGATCACTAGGGTTTGAGTACGCCCATTTCTTTTTGTGAAACTGAAATATTTCGAATTACTGTGATAATGAGGAAATCAGTTTGATTCATTCAGACAGTACTCGTGTTACACGAAAATAAGAAAAGCAATGTGATTTTTAATGAATGATTGTTTTCTGTTTCCTACTCATTACTAGATTTGAGAAATCATCTTCGTCTGACGGGAAAAGCCATATTTTTTTTTAATGTTTCGAGACGTAAACAGTTATAATAAAGAGTTCAACGGATTCACCACTTCTCCATCTGATTTGTGTCTCCAACATTTCGACGCGAACAAACAGTTTCAGATTCCTCCTTCCATTTGACTCTTCGCGACGACACCATTTGACTCCTTTCAATTGTGCTCTCAGGGAATTCATCTCACTCTGAGAATTCAACGTCGTCTCTCCGACACCCTCTTTGTATCTCTCGCCGTCACACAGTGAACAGGAACACCGCGTTTTTTTAAAAAAAAATATTTAAAAAATAAAAACTAGTTGCTCAACGCATATCTCTTCTCTAACAATTTCTGTAGCTACGAGATATCTTTATTCAATACTTGGAACCGTTGGTGGATCTATGAACTCTTTTAACAGATAAAATTGAAGTTGATAAATAGCATTCTTGTAAAAGTGTTACCAGATTAATAATTGTTATTAGTTATAATTGTTATTGTTTATAATAATACCGTAATAAAATTAATAATACCGTTTTAATAACTTTAATACATTATTATTATTAATAATACCAGATTGTTAACTTAATTATTTATTTGATGCATTTTAATAAAAGGCCATATTCACGAAATTTGTGTCGTAAAACCATAATTTTGAACAAAAATGGTGCTCGGTTACGGTCTAGATCCGCCAATGCGTGGATCATCATAAATCTGGGAATAAATCATAGTCTGTAATTAAAATCTTAAATCTACGAATTAATTTGATAAACAAAAAGTTTTCTTGTACCATGCGATTTCATGATTGACGATAGTGAGAATAAAATAAAAGGAAGGTCTATTTCAATACGGTCAAGTAACTTCAAATTACCCTTCCTCAACTCGGTTGGTCATTTCGTACACAAAATAGCTAAAGTAAGAAACATATTAAAAGTTCTTTAATGAATTAAATTGATAGTAAACTTTTTGTGAAAATTAACGTTGTACAGTTTTTACACAATCATCACAGCATTGAATAGTTAAAGATTGTTTTCATGTACTTTCTCTCTTTCAATGTTCTAATGTGACGAGACACGAATAGCGCCACCAAAGGCGTTTGTTTATCAAATTACGACAATTTAAATTAATGTACATCTAAAAATTAAAAAAACGTAGTTTAAATGTAAGATAACGAAGTCCAAAGAATTCTGTAGCATGGTACCTCACTTGAAGCAAAGTAATTGAAACAAAGTTAACTTATAACTACAGGACACAGCGATTGTTTAAAAAAACACGGTTGACTTCTCATTACTGTTTATATGGACGTATCACAAGTGTTTAACTGATTTATTCTACCTTTAAAAAACAAATTTAATTAAATTTCGATAATTTAATATTTATTTCAAACATATGAAATAAAATTTCGAAATTTGAACACATTTTGGTTTCTGTCTTAAAACAAAACTTTATCAAAATTTCAGATTTTAAAATGTATATGTTTGGGGTCACTACCAAGCTTTAATATCTTTCAATTCTAAAGCTTCTTGGCGACTTATAAAATATTTTAGCTAAAATTTTTATGAAGTCCAATTTCAAGACATGAAACAAAGTGGGAGGATACGCCGCCAGTAAAACGGAAGAGACCGACGACGTGAACTGACTGTGACGTAAAAACTTAATTCAATTTCTTTAGTATGTAAAATTAATTTTATTTGATGTTTCTTTTGTAACCATCAATTACAGGTTTCTGGTGGTAAAAAAGTCCAGTTGTATTAGTGTTATCTTGATTTGTAATTTTTAAGTAACTCCTAGTCAATTTTGAGTCAAAATATGCTATTTTTTTTGTTATAATCATTATTAACCTCGCGGGGCGACTGTTTCTCGTTTCTTTTTCTTCTCGAAAGGACTCTGCGCTCGACATCAAATGGATAAAATACATACAGGTCGCTTAATATCAGTTATCCGCGTATTGCGGCTATCGTATCAAATTCCAATCAATATTTTGTAAGTTTATATAGTTATTATGGAAATATTTATATATCTACGTTTTTTAGGAAGCATCATAATGACGCAGACATACACTTCCTATGAGTACGTTATCGTTTCTGTTGAATGTAGTTGATTTGTGCCCACTGTGATCCGTCGAACGCCCTTCTGATGTGCGAGAGGCGGATTACAGCAGCGCGTCGCCTGAGGCAGACAACTCCAGCGAAGCTTAAACGCGCGTCGTCGTTCACATATCCAATGAGAGAGAGGGTGGCAGCCCCGGAAGGCACTAGTTATGACAAGAGGGCGGGATAGAGATGCGAGGCGATTTTAATATCGACACAAAGCAAACATCACACGTAGCCAGCTAATTGGTCAGGCAATTTAAAAAAAAAAAACTTTTGTAATTCACCAAAAAATAACCAAAAGATGTCCAAAACAAGGCCAATGTCACCTTTCCCACGATAAAACGAATTAAATGGACGTGAACATATTTTATGTGTGTGTGTGGTTTATTATTAACACAGATCGAAGACTTCGTTGTTTTACAGGGTTTTCTCAAAAGAGTAATTTTGTTCCGATATTTCATGTAATTACACGGATAATATCGCATCGGCTATGTAAATATAGAATATTTCTGTATCCGCATTATCGGGTGCATCACTATGGAGAGTGAGGATCAGGGAGACGTGAGGTCATTAACACGCGAAGACAATTACTCCGAAGAAGCAATTAACAACCCTCCAATCGAGAGGAGTCGTCTACGGTGGATGAAGGATCCGCTTTCCGTTTTAAAAATTGCTACACATTTTCCACACCGTTATTATACTACATAATACAAAAAAATAATACGGAGGCCAGTATTTGTTTTAAAATTTAAATTATAAAAAGTGCATAAAGCACTTCCGAGACGGCTTCTGTGAAAATGTTGTATTTTCAGTTTGGTTTTAAAATTGTGAAATATTATTGTAGATTAACGTTATACGTGAGAAAACGATGGGCGAAACCAAACATTGTGGACAAGGAACACAAGTCGAAGTCATTGAAAAGTGAAGAAGTAGATGTGAATAATGATAAACATACCTCGAAGAGGAGGAAGGGAAAGGAAGCTAAGTTTACATTAAACGAAGAGAGGGAAAGAAGAAGAAAAAGAAAGAACAAAAATTAAACCTGATAACGGACGCGGAAGCGCAGGTGACTGCGCGGTCGCCGTGAATAAATTTATTTCACCACTGAGCTGAGAGTCGCGAGGTCGTTAACGAGTGGAGCGGGGAGCGGGGAGCGCATACTCCCTCGTTACGCCAAAGATACACTGGGACTTATTCTGTCGCCCGCTTCGCGATCCCTGCGGAACGCCGTACTTCCCGGACACGACGCGTCGCGAGGTGTAAAGCGCGAATTCTCTCCTCTGACACCTCGGATGAGGTTACGCTCGAATATACGCTCTCTGTCTCTCTCTGTCTCTCGAATATGTTAAATCCCTTTTCCCACTTCGTTAAGCAACTCCCCTTGTTTCATCCATATGAATGAATCAGCGTTAGCTCCGAAGAGCTCAACGAACAAGTCAAGTGAAAAACAAAATGTTATTAAACATCTGTATTTTGGATTTATTTCTTATTTCTATTCATTCACCTAAATATCGACACTGAAATCAAACATTAACTTAAAAATTCTAGTGGAAATTGTATTGTTACTACATTCAATTAAATCATTTTGGGTATTAGTTGAAAGATTTGAATCTCCATAAAATACATGAACGGCACAAGTGAATCATTTGTTGTGTTACTATATGATACCGCGTTTAACGATATTTCATTTGAACAATAACGTATTTAATTACTCAGAACTTTTGCGAGTACCTTCGTAAGCAACGTTTTCTCATAATCGACTTATTCCAGGACTTTAACTGAAAGTAATAGAATGTTTTCCTTCCACTTCACGAATGATAAATTAAAACAGAGCTGACATGTGAGAAACTTTAAGAATCGCTAATAGACCTACGTTTGATTCGATTTCTCTAAATACTACTCTGCACTATTTTAATACGAATTCTAATGTACGTACTGAAGGTCAACAGGATACCAACATTCCTCAAAAAAGGAGACGTTAAACACGACATGATAAATAAACACTTTTTGAGTGCTTCGCTATCAACATCAACGTCTCAACACGCAAAAGGGATTCGGGTGCCTCCGCTTCGCGAAAACGTGACAGCGAGAGGTTGGTTCAGCAATTCAGCGAGAGCCCCCGAGAGACAGAGAGAGTAAGTCGTATTACGTGAAGACAAGGTGTGAAAGTGTCACGTGACCGACACGAAATAAGACTTCTCGCACGCACTTATTCCGCTTATTAGGTAAACACCGGTCGGAATGTTAAATGCAGGAAGAAGCGAACAAAAACAACGACTCTGCCATCCGCACGATTCGCCAACGAGATGGAGACAAGCTGTACTCGAGCGGAGAATTCGCACACGTAGTTACGTAGCACGAAAAAAATTACCAGGATCTAAATGACTTGTAAACATTTCGTTACAATTAACTTGGCACACAGTGGTTAAATACCTGCAACAACATTACTCTCGGATATCAACGTGCTATATCTCGGAAGCTAGGACGATGAAGACTAAGCCTTAATTTATGCCGCGTAATTTCACAATGCCACAAAGTAAGCCAACAGTTGGCTCCGAATGGAAAGAAGACAATAGCTGCCTTCTCCAACTGGCGTTGATCTGTTTATACATAGGCGCAGCCAGTACAGCCGTAGTAGCTGACAACAAGGAGGTATTGGACGCCAATAGCTGGCTTCAGTATACTCCACAGGACAATTCATTGGCATGCCAATTGTAAAGGTCATTGGTTTCTAATAACAAGTCAGCGGTTTACATATGCGCCCTCTTCCTCAAGAAGAGTGGGTTCTGCAGA
Source organism: Laupala kohalensis (assembly GCA_002313205.1). NCBI lineage: Eukaryota > Metazoa > Arthropoda > Insecta > Orthoptera > Trigonidiidae > Laupala > Laupala kohalensis. The sequence goes on along the minus strand of NNCF01128841.1, from coordinate 1,268,894 downwards.
GACGTGAATTGCGACACCTGTTTAGTAATTTATGACCTTACGATGGTTTCAATTTAATGTGAATTTTCAAACCAATAGTTCGTAGTTAAAATTTAAGACGTTTACCTAGATTGGCAGGTGAGATGTAAGATATAGCAATTTCATTCAAAGATTATTCGAAATGACCTGACGTAAAATGTAATGTTAATCCAAAATAGAGAAAAAATGAGACCACCTTTTGAATTTGCGCCGCAACTTCTCAAAAGTAATTTTACATCCACAAAAGTACTAACATCACAAGAACCAATTGAATTTAACTCGTAAAAACAGACGCAAAACTTCCGGAAGAAATTAACATTTTTATTAAACTAAATCAAAATACTCCTCACAACCCTTTACGTTCAGTTGCGTAAAAAATGTCCAATCACCAGTGAAACCAAGTAAAGGACAAATATCGTAATGTTTTCATCTACTTTCGTCCTTCTGAAATCCTCAAATTTTTCCCGAATCTAAAGTCTCTGATTCTTTGTAGCAATTCTCTACGATCGAATGAAATTCCTGGCCGACGATTTGTTTACCTCAAATAAGCAACTGTGGATGCTTGGATTTACTACTGTGCGAATTGGAACACGATGTTCTAGAAGGTAGCAAAAGATTAACGACAAACGATTTCATCAAAGTCGTATATAGGTCAGCAATCCGTTGAGTAGCAGAAAAAAAATTAGACGCATAAATTTGAATCATCTCGTTTAGTAAATAAAAAGTGCGGAGGTGATTCCTCCACCAACAGATTGTTCCATCAGTTCCGTCCCTTCGCATTTCCTCCTCCATTACCTGTGATGAATTCACATAAATCTACTAAGGAATATTTACTAGTTTTATAAATTTCGCTGCAATCTAATTAAAACGCTTTTCGATGTACATCACTCACACACATACAAATAAAGAAAAAAAATGGACGTAATTGCTAACCCAAAAATTACTAATATAAGATATTTTTCAACTAACTGATTACCCTGTGTTCTCCGGAGTTCTTTTTTTTTTACTCGTTAGACCAACGAACCCTGTCACTCAACCGGAAGGAAGCATCGCAGGTCGAATTTTCGCTTCCGATGCAACTGAGATACAACTGCTGCAGCGCGGTTGCACCGTTTCATTAAAACGCTTATAAAATTCTAAACCGTTCGTCCAAACTTTACGATTTAAAGATAATTTTGTATCTTTGTTAAATGCACAAAACAAAGAACCCATTAAATTCGATAAAGATTGATTTTTTCCTTCTTAAATTCCTCACTTAAATTGATGATTTTCAACGCTTCTATTTTTCATAAGGTTTATCCGATAATTTGAATTAACCTTAGTAGATAGACATATGCTGTCGTGGACTCTTCGAGGCGAACTCTAGATTGCCGCTCATAGTTGTCGTCTCCCTCTAACCGTTTAGGCAGCGCAAGTGAATACGGCCGATTTCCCCCCCGCCTCACCACCGATTTCATCGACTTAATTTTATTTTCAACTTAATTTTTTATCCTTCATTTCATACATTTATTAAATAAAAGTTAGCCTATGTTTATCCTGGACATCTTAGCCATCTCCTTTTGCTGAATTTCATCACGATCGGTTCCGTGGTTTAGTTCAGTGATTAAGTAACAAACAGACGGACACACCCTTTTGCATTACGCATTTATATATTAGTATGGATTTTACAATATCAATCGATGGAAAATGTGTACTCAAATCTTAATTTTCAATTCGGGATATTTTTTTTTGTTTTACTTAAGTATTTAAATTGTAATTCAATTCATAAAAAATTCATTACGAAAAAAATATTTTGAATTCGCACAAAATCCGAATTCGGCCATTGGACGAAAAAGAAAAACGATCAAAACTAGTTTTAGCAGATGCGTTTTTGTCAGAACTAGTTTTGTCAGAACTAGTTTCGAGCGTTTTCAAAACAACCAATACTACTTTTGGACTTTCAGTTATTCACAGAACTAGATTTGAGCGTTTTGAAGGACACACCTAGTATTCAGCATTTTCACAAGTAGTGGAGTTGTGTTTCGTTTAAGTGGATACAATTTCTAGAGTGTTTACAATGGTTACAATATAATAATATCCTTCAGGCCAGGCGCCTCGAAACGGACGTTGCCATGGAAACGTTTCAAACGAAGATATAAACAGGTAGAAACAATGGATAATATCCAAAGATATTGTAATAAAAATGATAATATAACATCGTGAAGAATTACATGTACCCCTAGGGAGTGATAACGGGGTGAAATGTAAAAATAATCGGAAACGATAGATATTGGTGATGCATAGATCACTTTCGTGGTCACTGAAATGAATAGTGACATCCCCAATTCCATCTAAGTCCACGTTCAGTCCCCGTACACCCCCCCATCAACGCTAGGGAGGGATGCGGCATAGCAGGAGTCACCCCTGACATCGTTTAAGTCTTAATTCAGTCCCCATAACACTCTCCTACAGGAGACGGAAACGAGATGAAACGAAAAAAAAATAATTAAAAAGGACCGACTTTTGCGTCGAATAAATAGTTTGCTGAGGTGAATAACCTCCCAAAGTCAAATCATATGAGAGTACAGTACCCCTCCAGGTGGTGATGAGATGGTCGAGACGTAAAAATTATGTATTCGAGTCAAATCCTTCGTTTTCGGGATCGTTGAGATGCATTATTAAAATCAAAACTGCAAGTGAACATTATCCCAAATGATTGACGTTCAGTGTCGAGATTGGGGATGACTTCTGCTGAGGTGACTTCTGCTTCACACGTCGAAACCGTCGAAAAGGTCCGACATTATACGACACCTTTATACGAACGGAGCGAGTTCAATAAAATATTCTTGTAATATTCTCGGGATGAAAACTTTTCTACCAATCCCAACATAAAAACACTCAAACGTGCGTAACTACCATTTTTCCTCATCCCCCTTATACGAAAATAACATTTCATCCGTACTAGATACTAATTTTAAAAAAAGGAATTGGCTTTGAGTAGAAAAAAGAGGACAAAACTAGTTCTGGACGATTGTCTTTTGCCGGAACTCCTATTGAGCACCTTGAAAACGCTCAAAACTAATTCTGCCAAAAACAAATCTCACAAAACTAGTTTTGGTCGGTTTTTTTTCGTCCAATGACCGAATTCGGATTTTGTGCATAACGTGTATATTTTCCCAAGCTAAACTTCACCTGTTGTATGTTTGGGCCAAATTTTGCAACTAAATTTTAAACCAGTTCCCCCAACCGATTGAGCTGAAATTTGGCCCACATATCTAAACCCGATGACAACGCAATATAAAATATGTATACACCAATAAATTTCCCAGCACAGCGTTTGCTTGGTAAGTAAATACTTGCCGACGTACGTATTTTTTTACAATTCTCTCGATAAAAGCCGTTTGAAGACAAATCATTTGAAGTAAAATATTAAATCATAATAATTTTCCCAAATTTGGTAGAAATCAGTCACATGGTTTTGGAGATAAGGCAACATAAATATTGAATGATTTTAATTTATATATTAAGACATATTCAATACTTAAAGAACGCGGCTAAGAAAGACTGGTTAGTGAATAGGATCCTGCTCGTAGACCATGAGGATACGATTTCAAAACATTGCTATATTTCACGGCGCCGCATCTGCAGAAAACACGTTTATCCATCCGCGTCTCCCGTGAGAGTTTATGTCTTGTATTTCACGTGTGTGAGATCACCGCTCGAATGGAAGAGAGAGNGGGGGGATGCGGAGTTGGGGTTGGGGGTTGGGGGAGTGCAACCGGTTGCTGTGCGGTTAGATGGAAAGAGCATCTCCGTCCAGGAAAGATTAACGTTTCCATTGAGTAGCCTCTGCGTTATCATGTGTTACACGGACGGACTGTTTTCTCCTTTATAATGTCTAAGAGTATTTGTACATCTTTTCGATTCCCATCTTTTTTTTTAATTTCATTTTCTTTGGTCCATTAACTTACCTCCAACATTGTCACTGCAAGGTTTCTTGTTCACATATCGGCTGTATTTTATCTACATATCCTCCTTGTTCAAAATATCTCCAATTAGTCCTATTTGTGACACATTCTTTGTATTTCCTGGCTTTTTATTAATTCATTTTTTTTGTCTCTTTCGAACACCTCACATACTCTGCTCTTTCCTTCCCGTAAAAATCGCATTCCTGTTGTCTCGTCTCCTTTCCCGCACTTTCATTCCGCTCTTTCTGCCCTTCCTGTTCTTTTCTCACATGCTCTGAAATTACCATGCTGTGTCAAAAACCCCATCAGAAATGGGTTCAATACAAATTATTTTCTGCAAAATTCACATCCGGGATATATTTATATGTAATTCGTCCATTCTTACTCTTCTCTCACCTCATCTGCCGTAATCCTTTTAATAATTCTGCCGAAATAGTTTTCATTATTTTTTCTTTTCCCATTTATAACTACCCTTTCCCTTTCTCCCTTCCGTACTTTCTTCCTAAAATTTATTTCATGTACGTATTACCCCGTTCTGTACCACTGTAAAACGTTTCGTGTCCTCGCTGTGTCTCATCGTGCGACCGTAGTGGAATAACACAAGATGCGGTAGTGGGGACGCCGGTCAACCAATGAAACGCGAGACATTTTTTTTTTTTAGGGAATTTATGTTTGAATGTGTTGTAGACGTGAGGTGATGTCTGGAATGTGATTCGCTTGCTCGGGACTTGTACACTTGTACTTATTCCACTTGCTCGTTTCCTCCCAATACTACGTAAATCAAAATGGAAGTTAAAGTAATGAACTATAATGGTTCATATCTGCTCTCCTGGATATAAGTACCAAAGAAGAGTTTTTTTTTACCAATACTCCAATTTTCACTCAAATTAATAAAATACACTTGTCGCCAGATTTAGAAACAAAAACATGAAACTAACCCTTCGTTTCGTCAGGTTCATTGCTAGCGAATGTGTGACTTATATTAGAGGCAAGAGAAATTAGTACATAAAAATTTAATTTCGTTAAATTTATGTACTTACATTCGAACCCTGTACCAGATCAAAATGACAATACCTGGATTATTCACTTCTTGTTTCCGTTTCATCTTCGATACTCTGTTTCCTTTTATTCTTAAATGTTGTCTTTCAGTCGGCCGCTTTGCATTGACCCTCTCATTCCCGTCCCTGCACTATCTACTGTCTACGAAGAGAAATTTAACAGAGTTACAAGATCACACGAATTATTTTTATTTAATAGGATGGGCATTTTTGGTCCATTTATAACTCTGCCGCGGACCATAAAACAATTATTATTTTTATATCTAATATAAGAAGTTAAACAGGAAAATTGAAACTGGTTGAAGGTTAAAAACCATGAACACGGATACTGGATAAATCCGAAGTATTCTCCAAATTAATTCATAGATATCGTTTAGAAGTGAGGGTTAAAAGTTAAAAACCGGTCGCCGTCGTTTGCAGTTCGCCGCTCAGTCGCCCGCCCTCACCCCCTGCTGCAGCAGCAGTGATAGGATCGCAACGCGCATGATACGCCTGTTAAAGCCAGATTCAATTTGAGAACGACTTATATAAGCAACAGCTTCTGCGGCGAGTCTCCTCAGGCAAAATACACGGGCGCGCGCTTATCATTAGCCAGGGCGAAACGGCTGTTCAAGAGATCCAACTGATACTAATGATCGCTTAAATATTCCAGATGGAATTCCTCACAGCTCAGATCGCAGGACAAAATTCCAAAAGGGTACACGATTTATCTGATTCTTTTCAGCGGTTGCACACTGACTTTTTTTATTATTATTTTGCGACAACGTTAGAGATACGAGAGATTTTACAAGAAACTAAACTCTCGTCACGATCATAATCTACAATAATTTATACCTGTAATGTAATTCAATTCACGTGAGAGCTTGAGATAACTCTTCGAGCGCGAAAGATTAAAAAAATTGTCTTGCGGGATGTTTTCAATGTTTAATATATCTCCAACACTTATACGTCACTTGCCAACAACATATCAAGATTTTTTCTACTAAAATGGAAGATAAGGTTTTGATGTAGGAAGTTTTAGAGTCGCGGAAAATTTAATATAAAATTGTCGAATATATGGGGAAAAAGAAGGGATTACTTTAAACGAATATAAGAAATTGGGTAAATTTTCGAGAAAAGAGTGTACAGAATTAATAACTACAAAACGAACTTCGTATTTTTTGAAAGGTGTGTCTTTAATATTGGAGATATTAAATATAATCGATGGGAATAAAAAGTGCTTCTTCGGTTAAGTGTTACCCGAAACCCCTTAACGGGTGACGCGGGAAGTTTAAAACCATGACGAGGAAATAATTTAAAACTAAACAGAATAAGTCCATATTTTGATGAATTATAATTATTAAATGAAAATATCTTATTGCTGATTTATTAAAGAGACTTTTAAACAACTTTTCGACCCGTGCAGTGGACCATCATGAGGCAAGCGATGAAAAACACTTATTGTAACGGTCTTACATTGGGAAAAGAAAAATTTACAGAATGCGAGGATCAAGGAATATCCACGCCATTTTTGTTTCTTAGTATATAACTTCTATGTTTTACCACAAATTCTGTTTTTTAAATACCTTTTCTTCATACCTTATGTATTTTTTGTACTTTTGTCATTCCGTTGATTTTTTGCCTCTCGTAAACATTCTATGTATTGTTATCGTCTCTATGCCTTATTCCTTGTTTCGCATATGATCCTCGTATTCTGTGATTTTGATTTGCATAAGCTCTCTTTATCTCTTCCTAATGTGAGACCGTTATAGTGATTGATTGTTCATTGCTTTTGCCTGATGATTACACACTGTCTCCTTAATAGTGTATGAATCAATCTAATAAGTCTAATAAGGTCTCTTTATTTAATAATTAAACAGAATAGAAAAAATCTAAAATAAAGAAGAAGAACAAAGCCCAATAAATGAGATGTGAGAAATTGAGAGACTACCCCGGTAGACGCAATTGGGTACGTGGTCGTTTACGAAGAGACCTTTCGAGAGACATTATGTTCCTTCTCTTTCTTTTGACCCTGCGGTAGCGCTCGAGTCTAAGCCACTTGCCCTCGCTTCGCGTGACTTGCGAATTTCAAAGCGTCATCTTCTGGGAAAAGAGACGAGGTCTTTCGGAGGCTGTCAAACGTCTCCCGACGACTTAACATTTGAGTGACGGGGGGCGAATGGGCCGAAGATTCGGCAGCCGGCGCCACCCGAGACAGCTGAAGCGCCATACCCTGCGCCTCCGACAACTCACGGTCAAAGTCAAAGACCACGAGACGTCACTAGAATAAAATAGCTTCCTTGTTGTGATCTATCTCGGTCCGGGTTTTCCTGCGGGAAGTGGCGGATTTTCCATACGAGGAAATGTGATTTAAAACCTTCGTTATTATTAATCTCGAATTTTCACACAACACTGTATATACGACTTCTTTAGGAATAATAGAACGATAACTGTGTATTTTATTAACTTTTTATAAGTATTAAATCTGCCTCTGCCACTGCCCTTGGGCCCTTGATCGGAATTGATGAGATGGTCCCTTGCTTGTTTCCGGAGAGTAAATTAGTTTATTGGCCTCCACGTGGTCGTACTCAATTTGCAAGTGCTTTTATTTTACAATATATATGAGATGTTGCGTGTGACAGTTGATTAGAAGGTATGGGATCATTATGAGTGACATGTTTCATGATGAAGTGTTCTTTTTTTATTTAAGTTAAATATCGCACGAATACTTTATATGATTTTATTTTAATAAAGCAATGGGTAGTGTTCAGACCTCCGGAGTAACTGTGTTAAGGAACGGGAAAATCACTCGGTCAGTAAAGAAAAAAATGATAAATAGATATGCACTTTCATCGTATTTTCCCTGATGGAGACTTTCTCATAAAAGAAGAAATACTCGTGAATTGTTACAAGAAATAGTAAAACAGGATGCACCGGAACTGAACATGATGTAAATGTAATTATTAACACAAAATATGTTAAGAAAAAAATGAGAAATCATATTATAAATACTCGATACTTCTTTCAGTGACGTAATTTAAAGTTCGTATTTTTATTTTTTACAAATTGTCATTTCGTGCACGCAACGTTAGGAATAATTAGCTTTTTATCAAATGCATTAACAAGTCATACGCTTAAACACTAACAATTAATTCATTGTAACATTATGGGGATGTTTTTTTGCCACATTAAAAAGAGTGACATTATTTAGCAGAAATCGTGAATTAACATGAAGCGGGGTTGGCGTTTCATTCAAACTTTTCGATCGGACCAATTGAAGATATTTCTAACTATTGAGAGAGTAAAACGACTGTATTACCTTTTCTCAAATATTTCAACACGTTTCCGCTACAGAAATTTCAATAAGAGTATGTTTTGAATTAAAAGTAAAGTCGACTCAGTTACATAATATTTAATACACGATTAAATTTGAGGGTGAACCCAAAATCATTAGAGGGGATTATCAAAAAACGATTAATCTGTAATCAAACAATTTCATTGTACGATTATTATCTATAAAATATCATTATAAATTCCAATAATTAGTTTTTTCACTTAAATAAAATTTAAATGACATTTTAAATATTTCATTTATAAATATATAAAATGAAATTCCTTAGTCTCACCAACTATATAATTGTATTATTATTTTGTATTAAACTGTCTTTTTATTATTATTATTATTTTGAGTTTATTTTCTGTATATTTCGTGTTGAAAGAAAGTTGACTATAATAATAAATGTATGGTTAACGACACAGAGGAAATACAAATTTCATTTTGAATTACGCCAACGAAAAGTCACCAACACCGTCTATTATATAAGTATTTAAATTTTAGGCAATTTTATCGTGACATTAACCTAATTTAGTGCTTAAAATAAACAAAATATTTAATCGATAGACATAAATGGTTACAACGTATTCGATTAAATTTTTCCGACTAATCTCATGAAGTAACTGTTTATTGTACTATGACTGTTAAATCGCCCCTCCCCCCAAAAACGGACGTGAGGCTGTTCTGTGTCGTCTGCACGCGAAGAATTAGTGCTCTGGATGAAGGAGGAGCGGGTTTTGAGGTCGGAGGAGAACCAGTGACGATGGTGACTCCCGTGTAATTGACGTTTCGAGTGACAACTCAATTCCAAGGCTCACTGGATAGTCTTTTGAGTGACGACATGTCACGTGCATTCGCTTCTGAAATCTCTCACTCACACGGTCACATTGCTTTCGTATTGTAGAGTATACACTCTTAAGAAAGGAGTTTTTTTTTTTAATTCTCATTTTAAAACTACTTTTCAAAATTTGACAATTTCAAAAGGATTTTCTTGCATGCTTGTATTGTCTTATTATTAATATAAATTTAGTTTTATATGTTCTCAACCTTGTGCACATTAACTCTGTAGCNAAATCTCTCACTCACACGGTCACATTGCTTTCGTATTGTAGAGTATACACTCTTAAGAAAGGAGTTTTTTTTTAAAATTCTCATTTTAAAACTACTTTTCAAAATTTGACAATTTCAAAACGATTTTCTTGCATGCTTGTATTGTCTTATTATTAATATAAATTTAGTTTTATATGTTCTCAACCTTGTGCACGTTAACTCTGTAGCCCCATCCTGGCCCGGGTTTTTCTCCGATTTTCCTTCCGGTAGAGGCGGATTTTTTAAACAAAATCTTTTACCTAGGGGTGGCAACTATTAAAATAAAATTCTCGAATTTAGTGTTATTTTAATAGTTACAATTTATAAACAATACTTTCCAAATAATCCGTAGCTTGATAATGCGTACTTCTGAATTACATTTTTTATTAAATACACATTTGTTGGTATTTAGTTGATATTATAACGACGTAGCTAACAATTTTTATTCTTATCTAAGCAATGTGCTGACATTTTTGAATCCGCCTCTACCTAAGAGCCCTTGATCGGAATTTATGGGATGGTCTCTTGCTTGCTTCCGGAGCGTAAATTAGTTTACTGTCCACAACGTGGTCATAAGCAGTTTGTAACTGCTTTTTAAGAGTAAATTTATTATTAAAATTGTGGATTCTGATGAAATGTTTTTCAACGAAAGTTATTCGAATTAATTATCAGAGTAGAATTGCGGGGAAGTGCTTACGACGCTACATTAAAACCTTTCGAAATTAGTCAAAAACGCTTTATACGTCATGGCTTTCGGAGCTAAGACAAGCTCGTGGCTATGCTCTTATTTCCAAACCTAAAAATTCTTCCTTTAAAAGTTTGTAAAGTACCTAAAATCTTTTATATTATGAGCGAGAATATTTGTACAAATTGGACATATTCTACTAAATCTAATTTTTATAAACATATTTTCTTTAGAAAATAATAGATTTTGAGGTAAAATGAATTAATTATTCGTTTAATAAGAGCCACGGACACCTCACGTACTGCAGTGAGTTCACCTAAGATAACCTGTTCAAAATGTAAATTTTATTTTAATTTTCTACTCGCTCTAGCCATTTCATTCGGCAGAAAACGTGAAATATTTTGTATTTTTAATTTATGGATTTCTATTGAATAAATTTAAAGACGCATGAAATGCCCGGAAGGGCAAAAGCGCAGATGCCGCATTAAAAAATCCGTCCGTGCGGACCTTCCTTCACCGGCCCCGCTGACGGTATAACAAATCCATGATGCAGCTAGAACTGAAATAAATTTAAGATTTTTGCACTGAAATTTTATACTTCCCGAAGTAGAAAATGACCCAATGTCAAGAATTAATCTCTCAAGATTATTCTGATAAAAATGTATAAGTAGGAAATGTGCAACAAACTGTCAACGGCGTAGTTGATACAGGATCTAAGATCGAGATTGATGTTAATCATGATGAAATAGGTGCGGTAAACAGAACGATATTATGATCTCTTATTTCGATATCACGATCTGATTTATCTAGATTTTACATTGTGAATTACTTAGACGCGTTCCTATGTGAATGTAGGAGTTGGCTGCAAGTTTTCCAACAAGCGATTCCTAAGTATAGCAAAAATTACGTGGATCGAATAAGATACATTTATTGCATATTAGAATAAGAAATAATGATGTTTAGATCTCGATGGGAACGGCAAGTCCCGATGTTACTCTGTTAAACGACACGCAGTTCAGCTTTCTTTTTTCTTCCGCTTCGTGTTTTCTCTTTGGAAAAGTGAACTAAGTCACTTGTTTAGGCCTCTCGGAATATTTGAAGAGAAATGTGTGTTGTGACGACGCGAAAGAAATTCACGAGACGGAAGCCATTGTGTTCGACCAACGCGCACACACACACACACACACACCTGAGCCAGAAGAAGATTGACTCTGGACAATTAGCTCATCTACGCGTCATGTAGGATATCGGAAGAGATGAAGGACGAACGCGGAGAAAATATATGAAAACGATACAAACAAAAAGGAGCCTTGCAACTGCTGCGAGTGAATTGCGGATTAAGATGAAAATAAAATTGTGTACATCATGCGTTAAACTTATTGCCTATAGAGCGAAGATATCAATAAGACTAAAACAAGTTACTGAAAACTGCGCATATTGCCCGCGAACAATAAGACCCCTAGTTCCGACAACATAACAAGAATGAACACCGACTGAAAGAACTGAACTACACATCCGAGGAACAAAACGGAAACAGGTATTTGTAGTCTACGATATCGCGATGCCATATTACGAATCTTCCCATCTCACATCACTTGTTGCTACCGAGACTGAGTAAAAAGACAAGGCACATTCGCGATATAATCCACAACACGAACTAGAAGAATTTTTTTTGTTTTTTGTTTTTGGGTTTTACGGCTCATGTCGGCATCAAAGGTCATTGGAGCCCGAAAAACTTGTACAGGTAGGGAAAATGCAGTTACGCACTAGGAGAGCCAACATGACTCTCCCCGCGTGTGATGAATGATTCAACCCTACCCACTAAAAACCCTCCGGATCTACAACACACCAAAACATATCTCACGACATACATCAAAAGGAGGGGGGGCACATAACATGAGGGGGGGAC
>NNCF01128841.1:1228321-1253065 GCA_002313205.1 Laupala kohalensis | reverse complement strand
CTTCTGCCATTTCAACATCAATCTCTTGTTTATATAAATGTCTCTCGATGCACTTTAGTAACTTGATAGAATTACTACGAAACTTCGCACGCGAATTTTAAACTGTTCTTCTTCTTAGGAAAAATACGTTACACCAAAACGTGGTCGAGAGGAAAAAAACACGAATAATTTACTTGTAATTGAAAATATTCCGTATTATTATTATTTCTCAGCGAAATTTTGCAATTAACTAATAATACGCCCGATAATACTTTACAGATTAATCTCTAAACACACACGATGTAAAAATATTTCGTTTCATTGATAAGTACCTCGTGTCATTGCGTTCTTATCACGGCTGCATCCGTCCCTCAACTATTATGGATGGGGTTTCGGGAGCTTCTCTGACGTCACTCGACCAATCGCCTTCTACCTTTTTGGTCACGGTTGACCGCTCTGTTGTTTGAATGAGACGTACTATGCTGGAAGAAAACTCCCTCTTCTCCCCTCTCGCCACGTCTTAGTACAAACCAACCCTTCGAGATCTTTCCTCGCGCGTGGTTCAAATAACATACGAGTCTTCAATAGTATTTCCTCGTCGTTCTAGTACAATAATTTATACACAATATAACGTATTATAAAATTATAAAACAATTTATTGAAATAAAATAATTTTAATGTTCTATTAACTGAGCAACAGCTTCTTGGTTTGCGTGAATTTGATTTTTGTTCTACATCTTCCTTCGTAAATCTCTGTAGTATCTAAATAATTTTGTTCATTAAGGTCGGCGGTTTGGTAGAATCGTTATGTTCATTACTATGTGAATTAATTGGCATCATGAATGATTTCTTGTCGTTGCAAGTATCCTGCACAAGAAAAAGATGTTTATTTCTTGGGTACACATTTACAATTTAGTTAGAATTCGTTTCACTTCTGTATGGATCCAAACGAAACTGTGGAGGAAATGCAGGAAATATAACTCTTGTAGCATTTAAGTTGTTTCCAGTCATTAGCTATTCATGGGAAATGATGGAATATGCAAAAAATTATCTTCAATCGACTGAAGAACAAGTCAAATTTCTAGTACATCGGAAACGAACTCGGATGTCAAACTTTTGTACAAAATAAATATAAATAAATTTATTGTCAAAAAAGCAGTTACAAATGCCGTATGTCCACGAGGAGGACAATAAAGTAATTTACTCCCCGTAAACAAACAAGCGCCATCTTATGATTTATCATTTCACCATACTCCCAACGATAAAAATACTTCGGTACGTCTTATAAATTAACATAATACCAACAGATTTGTATTTAATGAATCACGAAATTATTTTACAAGTACGTGTTATTATCAAACTATAGATTCTTTGGTAAGTATTGTTTATAAATCTTGGATATTAAATAACACTGAATTCGAGACTTCTTATTTCCCTTAGGCGAAGAGCGTAAAACGAGTCTGTCTCTATAAAATACTAGGAAACGTTCTTCCCGAAGGTAATGAAATATCGTACGGCTACGACGAAGTATTTCTTGCTGGACAACATTATAATAAACATGCTAAATAAATGTTAGAAAGATAAGACAAGAAGGTTTTCATACAAGAGAGTAAAATGATCGGAGCAATTTGAATAAATTATCTTAATGCCACCTGATCGTGTCCTATTCATTGGAATATTGATCGAGCTATTTGAAGCAAGATCAAAGTCTAAGAAAGAAGCAGATTTCCCTTCTAAACAAGAACGTCATTATCCAAAGAGGGTCATAAATTCCTGTCCCGAACTAAAGAAGACATTTTCTCACGTTCAAAACTTATCTTTCATCTGCGGTAAACTCTCGGGAGTGTATCGTATTATTTTTCTTCAATGAACACCCGCTCGCCTCCGAAACATTTCACAGAAAGAAATCTTAGTGCTGTAGAAAAATGAGGTGACTTTCGACCAAGTGAAAAGAAACGGNACTTTCGACCAAGTGAAAAGAAGGTTGGGTGGAAATGGTGCACAGTTATGAAAGGCAAACGGATGGTGTAGTAACAACATCCCTGCGACAGAAGCAGGAGTCCCGGGTACGACTTTCCAAGTCGCCACTGTCATCTGGCCGAAAGTTATCGCAAATTTTTAGTAAGTTGCAGGTTGTCAGCCGTGTTGGAGCGCAGGAATAGATTATACCAGGAGTTGGCAGATTAAAACAACGGTTGGCACTAGCTAACTTTTCGGAGCATTTACTGCTCCATCTTCAGAGAGGATAACCCAAAGTGGTATTAACATAACATACAATAATTAAAACTTCCATAAAAAACAATTATAATTATACAAAGTTAAAATGTATCCAAAAACTGCCGTATGGAGGGTGTCACTATCAGAACGCGCTGAACATATCCTCTCCACGTGTGGGTTCAAAGCATTTTTTGTATGTTGAACATATGTCGTAACTGAAAACTAAAAGGGTTACATACTTCGGGTTTCTTCATAGCAGCAGAACCATTCGACTTAAAATGAAGATATAATTAAAGACAGATAAATAGTTTCACAATTCTTTAATCATATGTTAAATCAAATTCCTCTGGCAGTAACTTCAGGTACTACAGTTCTTAGGTCTCGATGTGTTCAACAAAAGCCGCCTACCATTCCCGTAAATTAGGTGAACTTGCTTTGGAATCGAAGAAAGAGATCGTCAGCTATTTCCAATTTTCCGGAATTCCGATAAGCGAGAATGTCATCTAATACTTTGTTGTTATTATTAATCTCGAATTTTTACTGCACATAATATCTACGATTCATTTTGAAATAATAAACTGATAATAGTTCGTATTTGATTAAAAAAATTTACAAATATTAAGTCCGCCACTGCCCTTGGGCCCTTGATGGGATGGTCCCTCGTTTCTTTCCGGAAAGTAACTTAGTTTATTATCCTACCTCGTGGTCATACGCAGTTTATAACTGTTTTTTTACAATCAAGTTTGTTTATTTATTAATTATTTATTTGTATCCAGCACATGCGAATGGAAATTCTGTTTTTTGGTGGGAAAGATCTCTGCTGTCACGTAGCAATACGATGTGTGACGAGTATAGCGAGATTTCAATGGTCAGTTTATTTTTTATCCAAATCAACAATAATAATAAATTTATTGTCAAAAAACAGTACAAACTGCGTATGACCACGTGGAGGACAATAAACTAATTTACTCTCCGGAAGCAAGCAAGGGACCATCCCATCAATTCCGATCAAGGGCTCTAAGGCAGAGGCGGATTCAAAAAAATTCAATAACTACACTCAATCGATAAAGTAATAAATAATTTTTCAGTATTAGAAGTTGTTTTCACATTTATTAACAATAAATTCACGTCTACAGATTGTCACTTACGACGACCGAAGTCGGTAATATCAGCTAATTTGCATACGATTCCACTTATTCCTCTCAATTCGCTGACGAAGACATTACGATGTAAGATCGAGTGATTCAAACTGAACACACGTGATCTTTCGACAACTACTTTCCCTTTTCCTGTAAGTGTCCTTCCACTGCCACCATTCATCCACACTCAATAAATCTGTCTCGGCATCGTAAGTCTGTATCCTCTGATGTAGTACTCTCAACGCAAATGGACGGAGAGATTTATTTTCGAAAACTCTTTCGTGAAGAGCACTCTTTGAAGAAATCTCTTTGAAGTCGTATCGCCGTCCAAACGAAAAATTCCGAACGTTAGAAAAAAAAGCTGAGGAAAGTGGAGTATGTGATTTTTGTAGGTAATGGAAATGGGTAGGTAAGTCCATTCATAAAATGTTCGCAGTGAGTATGTTCAACATTTCTACAGAGCGATGAACGGTTTAGATGAGACTTGATTGCATCAGAGAACCGACTACACGAGAGAAAGAACCGCTCGAAGCCATCGTTGTCTTCTCCGAGTCGACCCAGCTACCGGTTTTTGAATTTTTAACCCTTTTCTGTATGTACGGAAAGTATTGTAACCGGTCGAAAAAAATAATTTCGAAATCTCTTCCGATCTTTACGAGTTGTCTCCAGAAGAGACTTTTTTCAAAGTTTTGGCGACGACGTCTCGTGCACGTGTGTTGACAATGTTGTTCCCCCTTTAATAACTCACGAACAAATTGATGCGTCGAAACCAAACTTGAGATGTGACTTTGAACGCATTGGGGGAATAGACGTCTTTAGAATACCCCCTTCATTTACACCCCACCGCCACCCACTTCCGGTTTCTTAAAATTCTAAATGTTGAAAATAAGCATAGAAGTATTTTGATTGGTCTGTTCATCCTGCTCACAGACTGCAACGTCGCGCAGTTTTAGCGATAAAGCGAAAAAGGGTTATTACGTTCCCATTACACAGAGTAAAGTGTTGTAATCAGTTGAAACAATAATTTTGAAATCTCATCGGATCTTGGAGGAGCTTTTTTAAAATTTACCTATTAGGCTATTGTAAGTAGTTTAATGAGATAGATAATTCATGCAATTTATAGTTGAATATGCAACTGTAATGTATCATGTAGTGTGATAAAAAAATATTTAAAAACTAATCGATCCTTCAAATCTGACATCTTGTTTAATATTTGTAATATGTTATAACTTTTGACGTGTTTTCNTTTTTTTTTTTTTTTTTTTTTTTGCATTTGTA
The DNA here is from genome assembly GCA_002313205.1 of Laupala kohalensis. Classification (NCBI taxonomy): domain Eukaryota; kingdom Metazoa; phylum Arthropoda; class Insecta; order Orthoptera; family Trigonidiidae; genus Laupala; species Laupala kohalensis. The sequence continues at coordinate 1,248,452 of NNCF01128841.1, read as the reverse complement.
GTGTCGAGAGCCACGAGTTTTTGTTGTGAATTATAATTTTTAAAGTTGAGTGGGGGGGGGAACACTCGAGTTCCTTTATGAAAGAATTCCCAATTATCCATCAAGCGAACTAACTAAATTTGTATCTTGAGGTGTTAATATTTGAATGACACCATCTGTAAATAAAACGAGCCATGACGGATAGATACTCCGAACAGTTTTTCTTGTTATTTTAGGACTCGCCAACGTCAATGTCATTAGAGCCCTTAGCAAAGGGACTTTTTTAGTACAGCAGTTGCAAAACTAGAACCACGTAAAATAAATTTAATTTAATTTTTTATTTTGTATCCATCAATTCCCTCTGCTCCTGGTGGTAAAAAAATACCAGTTGTATTTTTATGTTTAATCCTAATTTTTAAACGTGTAATTTATTTTTGTTAAATTTGATATAAACACAGCTATTTTAAATTAATTTCATTATTAAGAAAAATTATTCAACTCGATGTTATTTAAAAGTTTTTAGTTCATTAATTAATTCCAGACTGTCTCTTTTTCCTTTTTTTTTCGAAAGAACTGCGTTCACTCAATTATGATAAAATCGAATTGATAAAATTCATGTTGTTTAGCTTCAGTTATCCTGGTATACTGGCATTTAATATTTTGTAAGATTATTGTACATATTTGTGAAAAGGAGTACATTATTATAATTATTTTTTAAATACAGTGTTTGAACTAAACCGCGTATTAATGAGAATAAAGAGAATAAAGATACTCATAATATTATTGAAAAGTTCAATGGCTGTGTGCTTTGACTAGCGCCCAGTAAACGTATAGTACTTTTAAGGAGCAGATTAGTTGGACCCGGATGGTGTCGCGAAAAACAAACACGTTTCACATCCATTATTACACGTTTTATATATTAATTTCAGGTATTAACGGAAGAACTTTGAAACAAATCGCATATTGGATTCCTGACTTGAATTTTTTGCTACTGAAAATTTACGTTCTGCAGAGTGAGAAACTGAATAATTAAAAAAAAATGAAAATGACTGCTTGGGAAATTTTGAGATGGAAGCGTTCATTTTCAAAGCAAATCTAATATAACGGTATTGATGATTACGTAACCTATTAAATTCCAATATTTAGAAAATAACACTCAAATCTCATGTGCTGGGTCCTTCTAATAATTCATTCAAATACGAAAAATGCTTCAATGAACACTTATTGTTTGCGATAATTTATTAAAAAGGTATTTATCAAAGTATCTTTTCTCAGAGTCTTGGCGACGTATGTTATCTCCGTAAACAGTTTCTGTGTCCGGTCTCTTTTGATAACTTCGATCGGAATGAATGAGACGTCCCTTGCTTGCATCACGAGTGTTTTAACTTACTGTTTTCCACGTGATATGAAAGCTGTCTTAACTTCTGTTTTGAAAGCAATTTGGTTCTTTTTTGTCTACGTATCCCATCTCTCGTCATTACCAAATTATTTCTCTTCTGTTTCGAGGAGAAACCAAGCTTTAAACACTCTGCTACAACTGTAAGAATTCTATGAAACTTTTCTTTTGATTCAAAAGATGCGGCCAAACATCAATAATAATAATAATAATAATATCAATCATTGTTAACTGAGGAAACAAATTTCAACTATAAATTAATAATAATAAAAGTAATAAAAACTTAAAAACAAAAGAAATAACCTTCATTGATGTAGCCATCCCCAATAATGTCAATATTGAAAAAAAACTATACAGACAAATTTAGAACATACAGCAATCTAGGGGTCTAATTACATATTTTACATTGAAGAAAGATTAGGGGGAGCCCCCATATTAAATCTTCAATAGTTTCATAACGGGGGGGGGAAGGCGTGCCGAATATGTTGGGAACACACGAGAGTGCGTAGACGAAGGGCAGAGTGTCGTTTACGGCAACTTGGTCCGTCGAGGAACAACCCATTCTCACTGTGGCGTCCGAAATAGCCTTCGCACGTATTTTGAGAGCAGAGCGCGCACAGAGCGACGCATGGAAATAGGCGTTACTCAATGAAAGCGGAACGTAGCGTGTCGTAAATCTCAGGAGAAACACAAAGAGAGAGGAGAGTATTAGCAGGTTGACATGCAGAGATGACGGTGTGGCTTAGTGAAGCGAACATTACGGAGAATACAACGAAGCAATACATTAAAATTATATCGATGATCGGGACGATCTCTAGGCCGTTATGTTGTAAAAATAATTTCTTGCGTTGACACAATAAGTTTATTAACTAGGCCTATGTTTCAACGTTATCTTCCTCAAGGCTTAGTTGATTGATCCTCAATACAGTTTAAACTACTTCATCTGCATCAGCAATTACATCAACACACACACACACAAAAGGATTAACATTAAGGATGAACAAAAAAAAACGATCTTCTTGTCGATGATGAGTGATAAAATGGTGGATGTTGTGTGTGTGTTGTTGTAATTGCTGATGCAGATGAAGTAGTTTAATCATGGAAATGTATAAAGTTTCTCTTTCTTTAAACGAACTCAATTAAAAACTGTTACGAATACAAAATTCTTAGGTCTCCACATTCAAGACAACCTCAAATGGAATTGTCACGTTGACAATCATAATTCCCAATTAAGCAAATTGTGTTACGCATTCCGAATCTTAGTTAACGCAGTTAGTCCACGTATTTCCCGTTGCGTTTATTTTGCAAACGTTTACTCCAATTTAAGTTACGGCATTACCTTCTGGGGCAATTCCGGTCAGAGTATTCAAACTTTCAGAATTCGGAAGAGGATAGTTCGGATAATTTGTAAATCTCACCCCCGAAACTCTTGTAAACCTTTATTCAAGGAATTAAATATCTTAACACTTCCCTGCATTTATATTTATGAAACAGTCGTGTTTGTTAAGACCGAATTACTGAAGTGCCACCCTTGCTTTATACGAAACAGTCTCGTTCACGAACACAATACTCGCAATAGTAATAATATTCATCGCCCTAGAGTGTCAACCACTCTTTGCCAAAAAGGACCTTATCATTCGGGAATCGTTCTATGTAATTCCCTGCCCAAGAATATAAAAAATATTATGAAAATGAATTTCTTCAAATCCTCGGTTAAAAACTACCTCCTGCACCAGAGCTTCTACAATGTAAAATAATTTATTGATTTTAATAAAAGATAAATCCGTCTTGTACTTTATGACGCCATTGCTGTAGTACTTTTAAAATAACTTAATTTCTTAACAATTTCAAAAACTATTTTCTTGCAAGATTGTGTTGTCTTATGGCTCATATTAATTTAGTTTTATGTGTACTCAACTTTGGCACGGTTGTGTACATAAATTCTGTAGCCCCATCCTGGCCCGGGTTTTTCTCCGTTTTTCCTTCGGGTAGAGGCGGATTTCTTATACAGGTTCTCTAGGCTTTGTCTAGGGGCGTGTTTATTGTAACAATAAATCGTGAATTTAGTGTTTTTTCAACTCTTATGATTTTTAAACACTATACTCAGAATAATCTATAGTTCGATAATAACTTGTACATGTAAATTTACAAACATATTTGCGTTAAATTACAAACATATTGACGTTATATATGTATTATAACTCGCAGCTAACTTTTTATCTTATCTAGGAATTTTTGCTGATATTTTTGAATCCGCCTCTGCCTTAGGGCCCTTGATCGGAATTGATGGAATACGTCCCTTGCTTGCTTCCGGAGAGTAAATTAGTTTATTGTCCTCCACGCGGTCATACTGCCTTTTTGACAATACATAAATAAATAAATATTGAGGGTCAATTGAGTCCTGATGAAGAGAGCATTCGCCTCGTTAACAGATATTTCGTCTTTCACCCTGTTACGTAATATAATTCCTGTAATCTGGTAGATCATGACGTTTCACGTATTAAAATCTTCGGTTCAAATCCTTCTCAGAAAAGTTCATATTTTGGATACATTAATACTGTTATTAACGTTATATTTATAATTAATGTACAAACGTTTATAGTTATGCGAGAAAAGCTCTTGGTCAGCCAGATATTTTTGCGTTATGAGATTACGTTTGAATCATTTATATTAATACGTCGATTTTTTCCTCGTCTTTTATTGTTTGTGTGTTTTATCGTATGTCACAACTTTCAGTTGTATCATCAAAAATATACCAACATATACAAATGTTTTTTTTCCCAAGACACTTCAAACGCGGTGGTAGATTTAATATTTCTACACCTCAAGATAAAATATATAAATAAGATAAAATATCAATTTTTTGCCATAAATAAGATAAAAAATTAGCTACTTGCATCTGATAATATATGTAACATACATTATTTTTCAGATGTAATAGTTCATTTATTCAATAAATACGAGTTGCTATGAATTCATTACTGCAAAACTTTAGCTGATTAACCACTGACTACCTATCATTCAAAATTCAAAATTAATAATAATAATAATAATAATAATAATAATAATGACGACACTATCGCCTCCACTATTGTGGGCGCAGAGGAGATATTCAGACTCCAGTTGACGCTGCGACATCATCTCAACGCGTTGACCGATTGCAGTGAAACGGGGATTCTTCAATCGAAAACAAACATCACATTTTTACGTAACTGGAATCCTTTGTTATTTTGCGTCTAAAAATTCAGTTCAAAAGTACATCAGACGACTCTTTACACGAATCTCGTGGTTTTAAACACAAATAAGTGATAATTTGTTACGGGTTAATGTTTTTTGGCGCGTCTTATTTCCACACAAAAGACTCGGACTCTCTGCTCAAATTCATTTCGTAATTAGTCGCAGAAAAATGTCGAAACGAAAATTTGTTACAATACAAAACGTATCCGGAGAATTTGCTTGTACGTGAGATGGCATAAGAACTAACGATTCTCGAGATTACATTTAAAAAATCTGCAGTGTTCCCCGCTCTAACGTATCACAAAAGAAAAACACTTCAAAAAAACAAATCGTAATATTATATTATAATTATTAAACAGCATAACATATTTAAAAGATCAATATTTATCATCACATTATATTGTACACTCCTAAACATCATAGATTGCGTGGATGATCTTCCACATTAAACCTTTTTCAATCGCCTTACAGATTTTCAATTATAAGAAACCGGAAGTGGGTGGGGGTGGGGTGTAAATGAAGTCCAGAAATAGGCTTCTTCTATTCCCCCAATACATTCGAAGTCAAATCTCAAGATTGGTTTCGATACATCAATTTGTTCGCGAGTTATAAAAGGGGGAACAAAATTCTTAACACACAGACACACACTTGGAGATCATCGTCAAAATGTGAAAATAGACCAAATCTCCTGGAACCAATTCCTCTCGACATGAAACTGTTTTTTCCACTTTCGTTACACAATCTGCGTAAGTGGAAAGTAACGATCCGTTTTTTACTATTTTGAATATTAATTATTCATTTCAACCTCCACAATTCATGGTAGAATTATCTAATTGTATCAGAAGCGATTACACGTAAAATCACATTTGATGCAACATCACGTTTTGTGACAGGATATTTAAAGTTCGCAATTTTCACACACGATTAAGCCGATTAAAAAACGTTTTGGAAATAAATATTTAACTTAATGAAATAAATAATTACCATGCATATTGTTTTTTCAATTTGCCGACATTAGTAACTCACAGAAAAACATGATGATTAGTAAATATTCAATTAATGTGTTCTGCTAAACAACTGACGTGTCCGAATGTCGTGATTTNGTGTTCTGCTAAACAACTGACGTGTCCGAATGTTGTGATTTTTTTCTTGAGGGAGAGAATGTGATGAAAATGAAATCTCAAGTCTTTTGAAAGAAACGGGAGGAAAGCATAAAAATCAATTGATGAAGTCAAAAACATAATTCTTCATTTACAATGAATAAGAGTAATAAACGTCTCTCACATAAATAGACCCTGTGGACTTACGTACCGTTTCTCGAAAGGAAAAAACTATGTTTGGTATCAATTTAAAGAGGATTCAATAAATTTAAGAATTCAACCATGAAATTTAATGGTTTATTAGTTTAGTGAATTTAACAAAGATAAAAAACGTATTTAAATCGTAAAATTTGAACGAATAGTTTATATTTTGCAAGCTTTTTAATGAAATGGTGCAGCCGCGTCGTGTCTCGGAAGTGAGAATTTGACCGACGCAGCTCCCGCGAGATGGTGTTAGTGTATACGGAAAAGTTTTGTATTAAATTTGTATTATTATGAATTTGAAAAATTAGGATGTTCTATATGTTTTAAAAACCAGTAAGATATATAATAAAGATAGATTTTATTTTTTCCTGAGCAAAATATGATTAGTCTAAGAAAAATTCCGGGTAATCAGCTAGTCATACGTAAGTCTACGATCTCCGTCTTTTGCACCTTTTCAGTGAGAGTCAAAAGCGCGCGAGAGATCTTCTCGACAGCTGAAACCTCATAAACACGTCGCTTCTCCAACGAGGCATGTCTCTATAACGCATCCACTGATTCATTCCACCGATTCACTCGCTCATTCGCTGCTATTCATCCAATCGTTTTGCTGTTTTGCTGTTTGTGGGAGAAACGAACGTCTCTCCAGCTACGACGCGGTGTTTCATCGCTCACGACGAAAGAGCGAGTAGAGTTTCCATCAACATTGATAATCACTCGGAACATAATTCCAGGGAAACGGTGATTATGTCTCAGCGCTTCGTTGTCCGATAATTGTGTAAGCGTTTGTTTGTTTTTTGTTTTTTTTAAAAATACATTTAACGTCCTATTATTCTTAAATTAGTTACCAAAATGAGTCTTTATAATTAACCAGTTCTATTACACTATCTGAATCTGTAGGAATGATTCACACAGAGTTAATGAATAAAAATTATTACATGAGAGTTACATGCATCAAATGGCTGCCCGTTGTAAAAATGATTGATGTTTGATATTATAAGTAAATGGGATGAGATAACGTTATTATACGCGAATGAAAATCAGATGTGAATATCACAAGGACCCAAGAATATCTGCTTCCACGTGGGTATCCGAAGTGAGTTACGTCGGAGACAACTTTATGAAGTAACAATAGCAGACTCGTATACCTTAGGGAAACTCAACAATGTAACAACGATTGCGTAACGTTTTTATTTTTAAAGAGCTATTTTTTTCAGATGTTTTTGTCTTTAAATTTTTTACTTGTATTCATAGCACAAAAACGGAATTTAATTGATGAACTGCGACCATCGTTAGTGTTGTTCATTATCGTCCACGATGTATTCAAACGCAAATCAAATTCGAAAGCATCAGACTGATCCTGCGTTAAAATTCTGTAGGCAGCACGTTCTCTCTCAACCGCAAAGCGATTAAATACATGGAGCTCTGAATGAATCGATTCCGCTCTATCTTCACTAATCCTCCTTAGTAATTGGCGAGACGAAAGCGTTTGGCATCAGACAACGAATTCTGATTTTCAGGCCGTAAAATAAACTACTAACTCAACATGCTATAGATTATTCGTAAGAAATTGTATAAAGAATATGTAGTCATTCTATCCAGTTCATTTATTACGCCATAACACGTTTTCGGTCGCGTGGGTGCTGGGGTTCCATTGATGAAGAACGGTGGCGAACAATCGGAAGATATTGGTTACAAATATATAAATATTATAATAATTTATTAGTCTGCTAGTAAGCAATGCTCGGTGGAAGATAGAAAAGAATATGTACATAATAAAATAACACAAAGTTAAAAAANACTCATACGTACAAGCACGCTTCAATATACACACACACATGTCATTACTCCTCCTATACCCTTAGCGTAAAAGTAATTGCTATAACATGAAATTGCTATAACTATTTAAAAAAATTAAAGCAAACCAGAGGTGCTGAGAGCAATCATGTACACTTCACTATACTTTCACTCTGAGCATTTTCTATACCCTTACAGTCCAATTACGTCACAACACATCTCTGGTACTTCACTTTACTACACACAAGTGGCAACTATTAAAATAACTCTGAATTCAAGAATGATGATTACAATAGACCGCCGCCCCTTGGCAACAAATAAAAACAAAAACGTTTTCTTCTTGAGACGCGAAAGCTTCCACAAGTGGACAAGTTCGAAGCAAATGGCGAAACCCCCTGCTGCGCAATACATCACCCAAGTGCTTCGACCATTCAGCTCACCCGCCGAGAAACACATTGTAGAAATCGCACGGAGGACAAGGTCTCTGTCCAGAAGAAAGGAGAGCAACAGAACATGTCTTTACTTTCAAAACCTTTTTATACTCCCCCCCCCCCCCCCACTCCTCACAGGTTTATTTCTCTCCAGAGAGAGAGGAAAAACATGAAGCAACTCACTGAAACGCTTTTAGGTTTAAGTATATCCGTCAGAGCGACTAGGTTTAAGAACGCCCCCCCCCAAAAAAAAACGTATTTTAAATGATAGTTTGAACCATTCTCTATCCAGTGGCGATGAATTTTTATACCCTTAAGGCGCCAATTTTTCGAATTATGTGACTTTAAATTACTACGGGGTTATATGGAGAAACATTCGCGGGCTCAAGTTTTTTTGATATTCTGAAAAAAGTACCGCCTTAACACAGCGAAAAAAACCCAACTAAAACATAGAAATTGGAAATAGGAACAAAGCAATGATGTTAAGATTTTTATACCGAACTAAGCATTTACGAGAATATTTCACTAAAATCTGTGGAAGATGCTGTTCTGACGGAAACGGCAGCCGCATCACGTGACTGAAGACAATGAGAAGTATAGTCCACAGAGAATCTAAATTTATTATCAATTTTGACATTCACAAAATAATTGTCCTCATTGAATATTTAAAAAAAATCAGTAGAATCAATTCTTAATGAATAAGAACTACGTTGGTTAATATTTCCAAGTTTCGTGAATAGTTGGCAAAAGTTGACTTCGTGAGTGATATGTTGTGCTATATTCACATATAGCAATCAATACCTTAAGGATAACGTGGAATCCAAAAACTCTCGTTCAACAAAGAAACTACTACGAAAGTAATTTTGCATAAAGCTTTTTGCACGTTGCTATTTCGAACTGTTCATGAGGAGTGCTAGTATCAGAGCGACGAAAATCGTAGCTTGTGAACACTGGAACAGATGGAATAACGGAAGTTCCTTGGTGATGATATCAGAGCCCTGGCTAAGAATTACCATCAGCACTCCTTGTAAACATAGTCTTGATCAACTGTCTTATCGAGGTAATTTATTTGGTCTTCGATTTCATTTTGTCCGTGTTTTCAGCAGGAAATTGTGTCACGTAAAATTTCATTTACAAAGTAACATTTAATGCATTTACTCAAAGTCATCTTACTTTGCCTTTAAGAAAAAATCCAACGTAAGAAAATCATTCACATGAAGGGAAACAACATCACTGTGTTTATTAGTTTATTGTATATGAGTCGCAGTAAATTACTTTATTGTCTTCAACGTGCTCTTAGGCAGTTTGTAAGAGCTGCTCTCATGTAACAAATTACTTATTTATTGTGAATCTAATTAGCTTCATTGATGTTGGTACAGCGCTTGTGCATAGTGTAGCCAACACTTTTACTTCGGCATCGTCCATAAGAGTAATGGTATTCGTACCTTAAGTTATGTTGGCAGAACATTCGGATTTCTTTACACTTAAATCCATCGCCAACCTCTGCCGCAAATTCAATTCCGCTCTTTCCTCTGCACTGATAATTAGTGTGGAACGAGGATTAATTACCTCGTTCTGTTTTATCAAATTGTATTTGTTTACAGCAAATAGTCGCCTTTGTGACTACTATAAACATTTATTTGGATATTACTTAAATCCAATTACAAGTTGGCAATTCGTGTTAGGCATTTGCCATATTGGCAAAGTTAAGTGACTGGGAGTATAGTCCACGAAAGAAAGGTGTTTAAAGAATTCTTGGACGTCTCTTGCAACTACATTTTTATGAGCGGAATAAATAACAATGATTTCTTCCTGCACTTAAAATGAAATGTGAATGTATTATTTAGTTTCCATATCCCCTGACTCGTAGCAGATTATACTACCCGCCTGACACACACTGCCCCTAGTGGTTGGAGTGTGAATTACCCTCCAATAGTTCCAGTAGTGTGGTGAAGTGTTCATTGGCGAATGCAGAGAGTTAGGGCTCGTCTAATTTCTCAAGGGTTATGGAACATCAAAACTGTTTTGACTTTAGATATTTCCTCTCAATCAACACACTTCAATACATAATGGAAACAAACTAATGGCCAAAAAATTTGTCAATAAAACCACGGGCATAGTCAGCATTTTGTTAAGATAAGTTATCCTTTAATTAAAGAATTATTTAAATTTATATGACACGCGAAAATTCATGGAATGTAATTATGTATTCAAAAAAATAAGACATTGATGTAAAAAGTAATATTCGAGAAACTTTCTTAACGTACGTATTAAATTTCAAAATATATAAAACTTTGGAAATAAAGAACATTTTTTAAATTAAACAACAAAAAATTGAGTTCCTAAATGTATTCCTTTTTCTTCAAATTTAGGGTCTATTCACATATTTAAGCTTAGTAAATAAAAAAAACTTAGTTACATTCTTCATGCAAAATAGTTAACATGTTTTAAAGCATCGGAAATATATTGTATTTCTATATATATATTATTTTAAAATGTGATTATAAATTATTTCCTTCGTCGAACACCAGATAAATGACATCGGAGAGCAGTCACTTGTTCGTGTCGTACGGAACAGAAGAGCATCGTGATGTTGACAGACATTAGACATATGACGGCGCGCGAGCGCTACAGAAAGATGAACTTGCGTTGAGGGGAACGGGGAACACGCTAAAGGTTTCCCCCCCCCTCTCACACACAAAGCCAAATCCCTCACGGAACACAAGCAGACGTTTAAAGTTGATCTCTCAACATACCCCATCCTGGCCCGGGTTTTTCTCCGGGTTTCCTCCCGATCGTGGCGGGTTTTCCAGACGGGAATGTCATTGAACACGTTTGTTATTATTAATCTCAAATTTTTACTGCACATTAAAACTACGATTCATTTTAGAATAATAAACAGGTATTTTGAAAAAACAATGCACCACTACCCTTGGGTCCTTAATCGGAATTGATGGGAAAGTCCCTTGCTTGTTTCCGGAGTGTAACTTAGTTTACTATCACCCACGTGGTCATAGGCAGTTTGATACTGCTTTTTTAACAAAAAAGATTATTTTGTTGTCCCATCATTACACAGCTTCCTCAGGAAATTACACTAAAAACACTATTCATGCTGATATACTTTGCACGTCTTTGGAAATTTTCAAAAACCATGTTCCAACTTATCTCACACGACAAGTAAATAAATCACAAACAATTTGTAAGCTAAATATATCGTAAGATTTTCATTCGCATATATAATCCGTACTAGAAGTTTTTGTTGTTGTTTCTTCGGGAAATGTGGAAACACTAACTCAGTTGTTAGTTTCTCAATGCTTCAACCCTTCACTCAGCAGTTGAGTACACGTTTTAGTAATTAACAGTTTTTTTGACAATAAATTTATTTCTTCAACATGAAAGTTACGTACACTCTTTAAAACATGCCGAGCACCGATCCTAAGATCCATCGGAACACAGTGGAACGATATAAAAAGTCTAATTTGTGGGACTAAACCCACAATTAATTTTGTGGCACCATTTCAGAGTGAATAATAAAGTACTCGAAATACAATAAAAATTCTCTCCGTATAACCTTTTGAGTCAGATGTGTGGTCAAATTATATATATTTGGCAGTATAAGATTTATAATAATTATCTATCTTCATTATATTACTTATCAATTTACAAACAAAGTGTAAACAAAAACTTAATGAACCATACTTTTTCTTCTAACTTTACTGAGATCTCTGACCATACTAAAAATCACCAAGTTGTATTCAACTCAAAACAATTGTTATATACATTGATATATTGTTTGATTTATATTCACAAAAATTGTTCCTAATTTTACACAAATATATTTTATTAATGAAGGGCTCACAGTGGCTGTTGAAAAATTATTTAAAATATTTTTCGTGTGAGCACCGATGATTCCGTGAGAGAGCGAGGGAAGCAGCGGAAACTTTGAGAGAGTGTAAAAGTCACAGGTCCGTCTTCGCTAAAACATTTTCTACAATACTACAATAATGATCAACGTATTTCACAATAAGCAACAACATCGGAATGCAGAAACTAAATGTTGAGTCGCGTAACGCGTTTGGGTGACAATTTGTTCAATTGTGCTTTTAAAATTAGAGTTATTACAATTTCGGAAGCGAGCACGCACAATAATGCATCAATCAACATTTCCATTAAAATGCGACAGATCATGAAACTGTAATTTCGAATTCAATAAAAGTGTTCAAAATGAAATGACCAAACAAACGACAGCCAAGTAATTCTTTCATCACTCCCCTTTGACATCTNTAAATGAAATGGCCAACAAGTATACTGAAATATAGAGATATTTACATTTAAATTATATATTCTTTATAATCCCTGTCTCTTATACACATCTAGATGTGTATAAGAGACACCCCCTATCCTCATCCCACACCCTACGACAGCGTCCGGCCTTTGTGAACACGCCTTGTGCCCTTCTACCCCCCACCCCCTTCCGTCCAATTTCCATTGTAGCTTCCGACGGACTTCCGTCACCGATTCTGTTTCCAACTGAGTTCCTTGGAGCGAGTCACCAAGTCGGCGACGAAACGCTCGCATCACCTCCCCCATCCAACGATCACCCACTCCCGTCCCAAGTCTCAAGGTAGTAGAAGCCAACTTCAGACTGTTTCTGGATTACTGAAAGAATGAAGTATTTTCAATCGACTCGACCATTAAAATTTGGATTTTGCTAATATTTTAATACAACCATTGTGAAGTTGTAGGGACCTTAATCTATAAAGCCTCTGGTAGGACATTAGTAGACAAAATCGCAGGTAATTTCTAACAGAATTTATCTTGAAAAATATCATACGTGTCAGAAATTATAGAAGAGAAAAATACAAAACTATTCTTAGTCGAAATGAAGTTTGCGTCGAGTACGGCCAGGTGAAAATTGCGACGCACCTGGACTCGAATACGGGACCTCAAGCACTGGCGTTCACGTTGTGTTCATCTTCACCTCGTGTATGACCAATGAGAAGTCGAGGCGGCTGGTGCAATGGACAGCGCATCTGCGGCCAGTGCCGAGGGTTCCGGGTTCGAAACCAGGTGCGTCGCAATTTTCACCTGGCCGTACTCGACGCAAACTACCCTCCCAGAGTCGGTACTCGTAAGTTATTTGACAATACTTTTCACAAAACTAGAGAACTCTAGTCAAACTGGAAACCATTTTCAAAAACGTGGTTTTAATTGAATTATTATTTACGGTTCGCTGTTTTAATATGCCATTTTCACGATGATTGTCATATTCAGAATAGATATCATTATTGAAAGTTTCATAAATAATTATGTGCTTGACTAGTTCCCGGCATACTTACACTATCCGGAGTTCGATATCTCCCTCATCTCAATTCTTCCACCCCTTACCGATCTCTATCGACTTCGTCTTGTTGAATCGTTTCTCTCCTCCCGAGATTGGCTCACTTGAATGGTTCTCGTGTTCGTCGCTCGCAGCGCTGCATGCCGTAACGACGTGAAGTGAGCCTCGAGCTCATTGGATAGCGTTGGAGCGAAGAAGTATACGCTTTTAAATTGGTGTAATTACATTCCGCGTCTACCAACTGCAGAGCCCAACTATTAGCGCCCTAATAAACAAAAGGAAATTGTTTCTCGGGTGATTAGCAGAGTTTTCAATGTCGTTGATAATTACATCGTTCACCCAATCAAAACAATTCTTTAAAAAACGATTTCACTATTCTCATGCCTTGAATGTACATCATATAAAGAGTTCATTCAAACTACAAAAATCACTTAACAACAACGTCATATAAATAGATAGCAGACAAATATAAGAATGTCACGCCGTTCTATTTTATTTCGTGCGAACACTTCACTCGCTCCGACAAAACGGAATTTAATATTAATACGAGAATAAAATCTATTATTAACCTTATACCATTTACACTACAACATTTATATCACTATCTGCGACGTGGATTTTTATAGTTCTTCATCTACAACGTTTCACCCGTACTTTAAATCATCTCCAGATATTGTAGTATAAACGGAAAATAAGACCAGGAAATATTGATGATAATTCTCTAAACAAATAATAAATTTGCTCGTTAATATTCATGACGACAAATTCATTACTGCAATTATGTCACGAATACTGTACAGTACGGGTGAATTTTTATCTTCAATGTATAAAGAGCAAGGATAATGTGTTAAAAACTTTGAAAAAATAAGACACACCATTAGTGATTAAGATTATTATAAATAAAATGTTTATCAGCTGCTTTGCAGGTATCGTGAATAATACTGACTAAAATATTTAATTAAATAAATAAAACTAACATGATCTATATTTATATAAATGAATGACAAGAGAAAAATAAGAAACAAATAATCAGTTAAATTAAAATTTACAAATTTAGCGAAGCGAAACAATAACAAAAATAACATTACATTAATTTCACTAAATGTTTTACTGCGGTGTCAGTAGCTTCTTTACGTCATTAATTTTATCCATTACTCTTCTTTGTATGTATTTTAAGTTTACATGCAAACAAACATTTGTAGATAAGGAATTGTAATACGATGCGGTTCCCAAAGTGTGAGCCGCGAAGCAGCCTCCAATCTCATCTCTTGACGAGGAGCGCGAGGAAGGTGAGGACAACCGAAACTATGTCTTGCGCTCGCAGCGGAATTCTAGACAAACCGTCGGAGGACTATTTTGTTGGTTTTTACTTACGTAAATATGGGTTATTGAGTTTGTTCGGCTATTAACAGTGGAAGAAAGAGAGAAAACAGCCCTAATCCAATATTTTGCTAATAATCCTACCCGTGTATTCAAAATCAAACACGGAGAGAAATGAACTGTTGCTGTGAGAAGATTAAAATAAGTAAAAGCAGATATAACCTCTCTCTTCACTACACAACTTTGGAGTTGATAGGTCGTTTCTTATTGGTTAAATTCATATTATTTATATTTATGCAATCCGACAACAACAATTGACAATAATATTAAATTATATCTAATAATACGTTTATGTATTCATGGAATGAAATTTTACACAATAATAGCACCTGATGATACTGAGTAGTGATGAAATGTTATCAACCACATAATCAATTGAGTTATTCATTGTTGACATTCCGACTGTTCAAGATCGTCTTATCCCGTCGTCGGTTATCTCGCAAGCGGTCGCTGTGCGTGTGTTGTGTTCTAAGAAAGTTGCATAGATATTTTTCATAAAAATGTGTATGGGATTTTTTTTATGAAAAAATAAATAAATAATGCAAGTACTAATATAGATCATGAATCGACGTGTGACGTGCGAGGAAAGAAGCAGAAATACGAAGACTTGGATTTTGCCTTCACTTCAATAGAAGCTAACGACGAACAGAGACCGCAGTGAGTGATTCTGTTCCAAAGTTCTGTTCCATCCGAGAGCGTGAATCCCAAGTAAACTGAGGCGGCACCTTCAAACGACACATCCCAACATGATCGATAAACCACGTGAATATTTTAGCAGAAAAATGAAAGATTTGCACCAACAAGAGAATGTTTTCACTAAGCAAGCTCAGTGCCAAAAATGCCTTGTTGGCGCAATTCAAGGTGACAGAGTAGCGAAATGCAAAAAGGTCCATACTATCGCCGAGGAATTAACCCTACCGGCTGCTGTGGACATGTTTAATGGCTAATGGGGAAACGTCTGGCGAATATTCCTTTGTCTCAGGATCTCAACGACCAATTGATGGAAAAAAATGGAAGGAAACGAATTTGGACTGCAACTGGATGAGGCCACAGACAGCAATAAGGATGCGTACGTTTCATTGAAGACCTTGTGTTTTGTAAAAGCATTACTAGAAGCACAAGGGCTGAAGATATGTTCGATATCATTGCACATTCGTGACAGAAAATGATTTGGATTGGTGTGCATTGATGGAAGTGCATCGTTGTGTGCACTGACGGTGGCCGATCAACGTCCGGTCAATGCGGAGGACTACAGGCGCTGATTCGTCGCAAAGCCCCGGATTGTTGTTTGTGGACCCATCGCATCATTCACTCGCATCGAATTCGCTGGGTCTTCTTCCACTGAATCTCGCCCTACAATGTGTAGCAAATGTGGTAAACTACATAAAAACTAGGCCACTTAAATCCAGATTTTTCAGAAACCTATGCGAGGATTTGGGGGGCCAAGCACACGTCCCTCGTCTCTTATATAATAATACTACTAAACTGCAGCAGCAGCTCGCTTTGGCTCTCGCGTTGGCAATCAATGTACTCTGTCGAACTTTACAATTTCTTGAAAGAAAATGATCATGTGAACGCCGACAATTTCGCGGATCCAGACATCCTGCTCAAACTGGCATACTTGTGCCACATATTCGAAAAACTAAATGCATTCAACGTTTCTCTTCAGGGCTTGAAGAAAGAGGATTTCAGCATTCAAGAAAAAGCTGCAGAAAAATGAATGACAACGGTTGCAAAGGTTGTTTTCCAGTATTCCTGTATTAGTCTGTTGTAGAGATACGGTTTCACGTATCATGCTGACACTTTTCACGGAGCCCCCGTCACAAATAGCTGATTGGTTCGCGAAGTACTTGCCAGAAGACCAAACCAAGAAGTTTGCGTGGATCTAAGCTCCAAACGAATTCATTTCAGAAGAGGAAGAAAATCTCATTGAGTTATCAAATGATAAACACCTGAAAGCAAAATTAGCTTGTTTGGATTGGAAGGAATTTTGGATATGTATAAAAAATGAGTATCCAATTTTACGTGCAAAAGCGTTGAGGGTTCTCATTCACGACTTCGTATCTGTGCGAAGCTGAATTTTTAGCAGTTGCTGTTATAAAGAGCAAATATCGTTCGAAAATTAATGTAGAGAAAGAATTGAGAAAGAAGTGAAATTGAGAAAGGCTTATTTTATTATTAATTAAATTTTATTAATGTTTTCCTGTCGATTACAATTAATGTACTTGCATGAATTTTTAACACGAATTGTACTAATTATGTTTTATAATGTATTATTATGTATATGTAATATATACATGATAATATACCACAGATATTGTATGACGAGGGTGCCGTGAGAAAATTTTAATTCTCTCAAGGGTGCCACGACTTGGATAAGTTTGGGAACCCCTGTCCTACTAGATCGTTTTGCTCAATGAACCGACGAGGAGGACACACAAGTATATTTCGATTGCCTTTTGTCGGTGTCTGTAAAATAATAAATGAATTCAGAGACATCAATTGTTGTATACGAAAGAAAATTTTCACACAAATTCTCAAAATGTGCATTTACGAGTAAGGATAGATTATATACTCAGCTAATGAATAATAGTTTTCATCTTCATCGTTGTTTAAGAAGATAAATTACATCTTAACATAGTGATTAACAATTTTGTAATAAGAATACATAGAAAACTGGAGATTTATTTCGCATAAATCAAGCGAAATAACTTCGTGTTTGAAACAAGTTTAAATAATAGTGGAGGTACAAAATAGCTCTCGTTCTTATTTAATGAATAGAAGCAAAGAGACACGAAAGAACGTCGTTAAAAATGTGTGAGGGGCGTTTGGCTTCGAGTAAACAACTCAACTCGGCGCTCATTAATTCCGCGTAGCAGTAGACGCTTCCACAGCAGTCCGCTAGGAGCGCGCGCATCCAATGGTTCAAAGCCGCTCTGGCGCGTCGAGGCTTCGCTTCGCTTCGCTTCCCTCCCGACGCAGGAGCAGAGGATGAAATATTCACACGTTACCTCCTCGCTACTTGACTCTCCAGTGACCCAAAGCATCTCACGCCAGATGAAGACAAGTTTCCTTCTGTTTCAATTCACAGAGAATTAAAGTAAACACATTTTTTTTTTTTCGTTGATCATATTCTCAGCAGCCTCTACAGGACGCGAATGAGGGCCTCCAGTCAAACGCGATTCTTTTTGTTACGCCGACGTATCCATTATACTTCACGTCTGCTTCGTATAGAAATAGAAAGAGAGATAAGATCTATATAGATACGAATTGTAACTGGGATGAGCATATAAAACATGTAAATAAATATATGTTGTCCGCTTTAAGAACTTATTACTATTGAGGAATATACGCCATGCCAGAGTTCTTAGAATAATTTATTATTCGATTGTTAATAGTAAAGTACAATATGGATTAAACTGTTGCAGAGGTGTATATTTATCAAATACAAATTCAGTACGTATTGCTCAAAAGAAAATAATTCGGATAATGATGCGTTCCGGAAGAACTATAATATTTATTCAAGTCGATTAAGGTCACGAAACTGGGTTGTGTTACAAGAGACAAACAATGAAGCTTATCGTACCTTTCTTACTTTTTGTTTATGGAATTTTTTTTTAATTTTTTGCCCTCAAATGTAACATCCTCCGGTAGTTTGTCCAAATTTACGAGGGAGCGTAAATCTCTGTTGTTTTTACATTTAACACATTGAGTTTTTGTTTCGTTGAGTACAAAGTTTAAATATTTTCGGAAGAATCGAACACATTCACTGTTGGACTATTCTTTAATTTTTGTAATTTAAATTTTTTTAACACTCCTTAGTTTGTAGAAGTATTTTGTATATTTTAAGACTAATAAAAAATGCATAGTTGGGAAGAACCCGGTACTAAACGCCCTTGTATGTGATGGCACCTAACCACTTATTTAAAAATATAGGTATGGGATGAAACGATCCGAGTAATCATTTTAACAATATGTGTTGTTTCACGAACAAGATTGATGGGGTGGGGACGGAGGAGGGATCCAGGTACCCTCTCATCCATGATCGTGATTTTAACACAATACATTCGATTATAATTTACTATTTTATTTACCATAGAAGTATCAATCTGACAGTAATTGAAGACAATATTTAATATTTACATTCTTTATCAAATACAAGTTTATGCCATTTTAATTGAAGGTTTATCCCGTTCCCTGGAACTTTCTAAATAAATACCTGTGTTGAAATGAATCTACGACCCCCTCAACATAATATTCTGAAACCTTTCTTTTTTCCGCGGCAGGAAGATTCATATTGATTTTTTTAATTCTGAAAAACTAAACTAGCAAATGCAAAAATAGCCTATTACAACCAACATAAATTAGGAATATTAAATCACTATTGAAAAAAGTAATAGTCATTCGGGAGGTTCAATGAAATGTCGCATAGATAGGAATACGTGAGTCATAAAAAGAACCGTTATTAATAAACCTCCCTTAAATTTAAGATATAAAATAATGTACCTCAGTTCTTCATGTCGAAAAGCTTAACTAGGTTGAATCATTTAGCACATTGCTCTAGGGTGCTCCTGTCTAAAAAAGGACGTCGGCACTCTTCGGCCAATCGGATTTTTCGCGAACATCCGACTGTTCGGAAAACAAAGGAAAGCGAATGAACGCTGAGTCTTTGAGAGAAATTCATTTCATGAATGGACTCAAACCTCTCATGGCATCTTGGGTGAGCAATACGAGACGACAGGAGCTGTTTAAGGACCTTCTGCCAGGTAATGTCAGTCAAATTGAAAAGTCGAACTGTCGTTTTCGTTGATATTTATATTACTTGGCGCGATAGTTCTAGGAACAATAAAGGAACCTCACTTGACTATTTCCAAGTAGCATGACCTGCCCATAAGATAATTTGACTTAACTGCCTCCTGCTGTCTCGTGGTCTTACAATACAAAGCCTCCTGTCCCCGTGAACTATTTAGTTGCTTTCATTAAAATAATTTCTCTATCTTTTGCATGTGGAGTGTCGTTCGTCGCAATAAATAATAGCAACGAATTTTTTAAAAAATTAATCACTTTTAATCGCACTTCAGAAATGAAAATTCTCTTGAATTCATAGTAGTACTGCAATTGATAATGATTGGTTTAGTGAATTATTTTTCATGTAAATTAAATACATTTTGCCTGTCAAGTGAAATAATGTTTCCTAAAGAAAACTTAGTAGCATTTTAACGTTTTTAGCGAACTTGAATTAATTATTGAAGTATGTTTACCTTCGGGT
>NNCF01128841.1:1205756-1225073 GCA_002313205.1 Laupala kohalensis | reverse complement strand
TCGTTTAAGAAGGAAAATATGGCGCTTGTAGTGGAAAAGGATTTCCTAAAACCGTGTTGATCGTCAGAGAGAATGTTATATTTTGATAAAAAATCTAGAAGACGCTTATAGAATAATTTTTCTAGGATTTTTGAGAAAGTGGGTAGTAGAGATATTGGTCGGTAATTTCCAATATTAAGTTTGTTTCCTTTCTTGTGTAAAGAATATATAAATATAGAATAAATAAATGGATTAATAATTTATTATCAAGAGACCATTTACCAACTGTCTTTAAACACGTCGAGTACAATTAACTAATTGACTAATTGCTACTCGTACTTTGCGAGAGAGAGACTGATAAACACACAGTGCGTCCAGCTTCATAATTTTTCTTCTTCTTAGGTCACGTGATTTCGAGAGTAAGTGCGTTCTTTTGTCTCATCCGAATTGGGAACAGAAGAAGAGTCGACGTATTGAGATCCGTAAAAGAGCAAAATCCCGTCACATTCAGTCACACAAGGAAGAGATGATGATGGAAATGGTTACAAGCAGGAAAATTCTATACAAATCGTTCGCATCTACAGAAGACACAGAAATAATTCAGTGTATATCAGTAACATTTTAGTTTTACAGTCTCTAGGAAGAACAATTGGTGGAAAATTTGTCACTCTCAAGATACAGGGGATAAAAAATTTATGAATATTGAAGGCTCTAATTGAAATTTAGTTATTTACAATTTTGTAGAAGACACATCTCTCTGTTGCTGTCTCTATCCTTTTGCCGAAAGAGTATAAAATATTTTTAAACACCATAAAACTATGAGCATGTATATTAAAACGTAGAAGAATACAATTTTAAACCGAATTTTCGTATCAAGTATTGTGGTCCATAATTCGTGTTGTCGTCCTGAACACGTGCTCCTCAAATGTGAGCAAATCATGATACACGAAGCGAATCACAATAAAACAACGTTTCGCGAAACGACAGTAATTTTCGAAGATTAGCATGCGCCAGTACGTAGAAGGAAATAGGTGCGCGCCTCTCTCTGAATGTCCTTGGGGATTGTGCTTAGCAAACAACATTCAGTAGTCATTATCTTTCTGTCCGCACGTAGGTAGGTATTCCGTATTTCCACTGTAACTACTTTTGTTCCCACAGCTCGTGTTTCATACCATACCCATACAATGTTATAAAACCGAACTATCAGCAAACAGTTTTAATATATTTATTTGATATTATCATTTACTCACACATCTACCATTCTGTGAGACAGTAATTCTTACCAAACTAATTCAACTATTAACGTCCGCTATATAATCCAGATAAACAATTTTTTTGATGCTGGTCGAATACCACCGATTTTTCATGCTTTTTATAGAACACAAAACTTTCGACTCGAGGTCGTTAATATAAACAAGTTTTCCATCTGCCACATTTTATGACAATTAAATGCTTTGTATTCTTTGATTGGCTTTTTAAAAAATGATTTCAACTTTTTAAAATAAAAGGAATAGTTTGACAACGAAAGTCAATAATAAGAAATATCATACGAACACTGAGACAAAATAAAATACAAAGATCGTAGTGCTACCCATGTAAGTAGTATAAAGTGAGGTAAACTCACATTGCATTAATAATGATCAACTGACGGATTGAGATAAAACATTAATTTTGGACAAAGAAGTTAATTATTTTTACAAAAGGTAGAAGATCTAAAAGACAGAAGAGGGAACGTTTTTGTGTAATTTCTGTTTCTTTTTGCAGCTGACGACGACTCAAACATCGAAACGAAACGAGCTCTAAAAAGCCCAAAATAAAAACAAATTATGTTCGTCCGTTGGAAGGTCAGAAGTCGAAAGTTTTTTATTTATACTTAAAATACGTAGGAAGAATAAGGAATCGACTTATAACCACCCAAAAAAATTTTTTGTCCATAAATCCTCGGAATATTTCTGATGAGATATTTGTAATATTTCGACTGAATTCGCCATCAACAGAACAAAAGTACCCCATATTCTACTGAATTTTAAAGTTACAAAAAAAAGAATACAAATCGGAAGTCGATATCATTTAGCACATGAAAGACCGCAAGCAACTTGAGTACTAAAATATAAGGTCCATTCTATCTCGTCTCTTCCGGGCGACTTAGGAGACCATTCAAAACGTTCGCTCGCCTCCAAGAAGCTTTAATTAACTTCAACTTCTCTATTTGCGAAGGGTAAGGTGGCGCCGGCGAGATTCGGATGGATACGATTGGAAGTAAATGATCCTTGAAGTGAGTTAGGTAACGGGGTCAACTCGTTTCAGTTTCAATCTTAGCTCCTATTCTGGAAAATTCCAACTTGACTTCATAAAAGGCCTACAATATTTCCCATCAGTAAGATCATTCGAGAGATTTTTATATGCTTTCAATACATGTAATGTATGACCGAGTGGATTCTGAAGTCGAGGTGGGTGGTGCAGTGGACACTTCACACGCTGCCAGAGCAGGTCCCGGGTTCGAGTCCCGGTCCGTCGCAATTGTCACCTGCCTGTAGACGATGCGAACTTGCTCCTCCGATGCTAGGTACTCGGATGCTGTGAGTAGGTACTCGGAATTGGCGAGTTAAAACGTTTAATGTAAGTGTACATCATGTTCAAAATATAAGCGAAGTTCTTCAGCAGCAGTTTTCCACGTATCGTGCAAAATTTAACATGTCAAATAAATAAATTGGTACACAAATACGTCGAATAGAATTTACTTTATATTGTTAAACGGGGTTGATCAACTTTTCTCTGGTCGAAAATAATGATATGTCGTATCAACATTTCTATAAAGCATTTTAGGCTTCTTACAACAACAATTTCAGTACTTGTTCTGTTTTAATATTTCTTACATTCCTAAATTCCTGTATTGTATCATCTTTCACGTATTTCCCCTTTATTTATTGTTATTTTCCTCAACTTTTATCACTGAAGATGATCGTGCAACCAAAAAAAAAATGACAGCACTAGCTGATTACCGGGCGTTGCCCGGAATCTTTTTTTACTCGTTAGACCAAGGAACCCACTCACCGCAAGCCCCCCAGGTCGAATTTTCGCTTCCGATGCAACTGAGATACTGCTGCGGCACCATTTCATAAAAACGCTTATAAAATCCAAAACATTCGTCCAAACTTTACGATTTAAAGATGTTTCTTATCTTTGTTAAATGCACAAAATAAAGAACCCGTTATATTTGATGAAGATTGTTTTTTTTCCTTCTTAAATTCCACACTTAAATTGAAGTATTTTTTTCTTTCGATAATTTAAATTCGCAAATGCTGTCGCGGACGCTTTTGTACCAAACAACATTTTGCCTTTCCTAGTTGTCATCTATCTCTAAGCGATTAAGGCCGATTTCATCGACATTTATTTTCAAAAATAATTTCTATCTTTTTTATGACACATTTAAAAAATAAAAGTTAGGTTATGTTCATCTTGGACATCTTAACTGTCTCCTTTTGCTGAATTTCATCGCGATCGGTTCCGTGGTTTAGTTCAGTGATTAAGGTAACAAAGAGACAGACAGACACATTGGCTTTCGCATTACGCAATTATATCTATTAGTATGGATCAATAAATTATTCTGTTGTCTTGATGAAATATATATCATGTCTAACTTTTTTTCTTAAATTACAGCTTTATACTGAAATAAGCAATCACAATTCCAATCTTGTTTGTAGTACTACTATTTCTTGTACTGACTACTACACAGAATCTTTAGAATCAAAGAATAACTTCCCGAACCCAATATGTAAAACAAAAAAAAAACATTTCGAATTGTCAGAGAAATGAAAGAAGACTGTTTCATGCACTTTGTAAGAGTATCACAGAGCGAGATATTATTACAACGTTTTCATGCCATCACGGTTAATGTAGAGAATGGGCGCTACAGTTTAATAGGACACAATTGCGACGCCGAGAAATGAAAAATCACGCGTGAATTACACGTCACTGGTGCATTCGTTTGCAACCAACACTTGTCCTGTTAAGTGGGATAAATTCTATCAACGTAAATTCAGACATCCAGCGGTCGTTAGTGAATTTTCTGCGTTTGTTCACTGCAGACTAATATGTCCGTCGAATGGACATATTTTTCTTGTTAGAAGAACGATTTTATTATGGAGAATCTTTTCGAGAATAAAGAATAATATTCTTATTTTTTATACAAATGTATGGCCTTTAACTTCGTAAAATTGAGAAAATCAGTTGTAAGAGTCAACGTAAGGTATTTTATTTACACATCTATCATGTTTTTCTCTTTATTTCTTTCTTTCAATTCGTTCATAAGAGGAGGAAGATAAAGTACTGCACTGAATCAAACGCAAATTTGCGCGCAGAAAATGATGTTACGTACATAGTGCAGAACGAACATGGTGTTGAAGTAGGAGTGTAAAAGTCCACGGCTCATTTCCCATTCACTTCTCCTTCTGAACTAGATGAGAGCACACGCGGTCTATCTCTATTATTTACGACCCTTCTTCACTTGGACAAGGAATGAAGATGCTCCGTTCATTAGATTTTGCACTTTTTAATGATCTTGGCACTTTTCATGTTTTCGAAACAGGTCAACGGCAACAACGACCGTCTCTTATTTATCATCAATTCGTTTCTTGAATTCACGATGCATCCCTAAATCGTTCACGAGATAAACGGAACTTTCCATCTTTCTACGCTAGGCAGAAATATTCAATTTCGAGAGCAAAATCCGTTACTCCACATTCGAAAACTTGGAAGACTTTGTGAAATATTTGTACAAAACTAGGAGCCATTATCAATATCTCTTTCGTGATTAATTCAGTATATTCCTCGTAGATAATTTTCCATGTTTTTCCAAGTGCCTTTCGTATCAAAGAAAGAAGAAATAGATTTAAAAGAGTGTGTCTGAACATCAACACTCGTTCCTATGCCAACATTTTTCTTCCCTCGAGCCAATGACTGCAAGTGTCCGGCAATGTTTACACTATGATGACAAGGTTAAGTACATCACGATGTTCTATTACTCAAACTGCTGCCATTAGTCTTCTTCGAACAAAGAGTATGTTTTTTAGGCTCCGGAAGGAGATTTATATTACAGGAGCTCAACATATAATTATTTTCGACTTCAAAATTTACTACGAAACTATGCGCCATGGAATGACAGGGTTTAACTTGCAACATTTGAGAGTTGTAAGAATTATTACAATAAAATCATATGGTTTCGAGAAAGTATCATCAATAATTTAGTATCAAAATATGTATTCATTTTCGCATACTTCACTCGATTTAGGATATTAGGATGACATAAATTTTCAAAAGATTTCTTTTTTTTTGCAATTGTTCTATAGTGATCTCACAAGTATTCGTATTTCTCATAAAATTTTAAAACGAACTTACAACTTCTTGTATACAAAATTAGATTGTTTAAAATTATACAAAATTACATTAAACATGAGCTACACACATTTCCCACTTCAGAATTTTAGGAAATCGGTAGAACACAGTAGAAGTATCGTCTAGTTTTCTTTATTTGCAACAATGGGCGATCAAATAATGAAAATAAATAAATTTTAAGCCAAAATTGTTTTTTTAATAACAACACTTCCTGTCTCAAAATTATACATAAATACTCAAGAAGCAGAATACACACAAAAAAAATTAATTGGATGTTGTGGTATGAATTGGCACAGTGTACAATAATATCCATAAGGTAGTAATAGCGTAGGTGAAATTTTATCTCTAAAGTACCTGAAATGAATATAAATGAACAGAGTAACGATGACAAATTGAAGGCCAAACATAACCTCAACCAATCGGGCATTTGAACGAAATAATTGGTGTAATACACTGATGCGTCTTATGGAGGAAATATTTTTTTTTTAAAGAAGGTAAACTTTTAAAACATGAAAGTGCTGGAAATGTACTTTTATTTGTAGTATTTTACGTCAGTCTTCTCTATAGATCACCGGAGATTTGAGACGAGGCATCAATGAGGAAAGCGTGGCGCACGACCAGTGCTTCCATGTCTGTGCGCCATATTGTGAATTTCAAAAGAGGCGCGTGAGTTCTTAAAAATTATTTGCAATATATTATTAGCTTATAGATAGAAATTAAATTATTGTATTCGTTATTACTCATATTGTGTTCTAAAACAATTAGAATAACAGAAACCGAACAATTACCCATCTCTGTGGTTTGACTAACTTGGAGAAGGTCATTCATCGCTCGTTCCACCTTAAATGAGCGATGTTGCAATAGCTGATTCTCACTACTCATATGTCATGCAAATTTCAGTTTTCGCGAGTGTTGGATAAAAATTGAAAAGTAGCTTTCGGTCACTTAAAGCAGTTTTTACACAAAGTACGACTGGAGAGGCAGTTAAGCCAAAGCCAAGAAGCCAAAGGTAGCTGTATGTAATGTAATGTAATTTACGAGGTTGACATCAAAGTGATGTTAGTGAACAAGTTTTTCTAATTTTTTCTTCTTACTGCGAGAAAAATGAAGTCTGCCACTGACCATATTTTAATTTCATGTGTATTTTCTCGGAATAAAAAGATAATAATGGTAAACAAAGAATGACATAACTTTCCTCGATTTGTGTTGCACGTCTACTAAAGACAAACGTGCTTTTGTTTTAATTAAAAATATTGAAAAATCGTTTCTGCAATATAATTGCGCAATTTATTTTAAAGTAATAGTTGTTTTGTGAGATTCCTGGCGAAGTAGAAAATATATTTTCTGAGCGATGGGGAATACATGATTCATTCGTGAATTGTTTCATAATTCATACTTTTATTCGAAACAGCATTTACTGATAAAGTGATGCAGCTTCATCATTTGCGAGATGAAGCGAGAGGAGCACCATTACACTTCATTTCACGATTTCAGTTCCCGTCCGGACCATTCTCATTCGAACGAATTCGTATCATTTCTCTTTCCGCAAGAGGAAAGTGGAGAGAGAGAAAACAGGAGGCCAAGGGAGACGGAGGGCCATATTTTGTTGGATCACAAACGAAAAATTAATATTCCGAGAACGATGCCAAATAGAAAAAAAATATCGTTTTAAAAATTATTCTCTCTGTTTGAGACATTTGAGACTTAGAGTAGAACCCCTCTTAGGCAGTCTGGTCGGGACAGAGACCCTGGGTCCCGTTAAAAATCCATTTTCGTTCAAAAAGAACCTTCAATTTCATCACATGATACGTCATTGAAACTCATTTTATTGTAGATATATAAACGAACACACCAAGTCGCTTCACCCAGTTTTCATTTCCAGGAACAATCAATGTCACTCACTGCCTGCCACAGCTACTATTTACTGCAAGAGAAACAAAAAGGAACTGTTGGTGGGCGGTCGATTCCAGGGGTTCCTCTGTGTTGGGGAAATGATGTTCATAAGATGATCCAATCTTTCGTTGCAAATTTTTATAATGTTCCCACACCTGCCGTTAATCGCGAATGAGAAGAATGCACTCGACAATTTCTTTGAAAGATAAGGAGTCTCAACTACTGTTTTCTGATTTCATTAAATAATCTCTGTTTGTCTCTCAGAACCAGAAATATTTTATTTGTTCTAATGAATTTAACATTCCACTGATATAACAAATGTTTCATTTTTGTGCGTAATATTAATTCTTCACTTCTGCCGTTTTGTATTTCTTTGCATTCTCATATCTTCCTTAAGAACATTCATTTAAATTTTGGAATAAGTCTTTAACTGAATAACAATATCTTCATCATTTGTATCATAAAAAGTATTATATCGTTCTTGACGCTCCAAACACAACAAAGTGTTATACATATAAAAATAATTTACTTTATTCGAATATTAATTATCAATGTGTTAAATCACTGTAGATTGTAAAATAATTTGATTCGATTAGAAAGCGGGACAAAGCAGTTCTGTTCATTTAGAAACGCATCTGAAGACAAAGTCTGGTCACCTGAAGACAAGTGTTATTTCTGAGAGTATGAGGCCACCCACGAACTGGCACCGGGTGGGTGGCAGCACGGCTTGTGCTTTCGGAGCGTTTTGCCAGGTACCACCCGCAGACAATGCGATAGAACACGGAATGAAGTATCCCTCAGGGAACTATGGAGACTAGCGCTCAATACAAGAACTACAAGTCAAATGACGGAGATGTACGATTGTTTTCTTTGTTATTATTATTGTTTTAAAACAACAGTATGAATAATAACTAAAAAAACATGATTTCATTTGTATCAGTTAACAATATAGTACGATAAATATTCAGGAAATAGCTCGACTCCTTTGAAATGAATAAGAGCATGGAAGCGGCCGAACACAACGGTTCCGTGATTTATGCACGTGAACTGAGAAAAAGTCATAAAGCTTTTTCTTAAATGTTCGGTGACCCCACGACAAAAATGATGGAAAACACTTTGGCGATTTAAAGTTTTGACGATTCGAGTTTCCTCCACAAGACGCGAAGTATTTCACTCATTGAATACTTATTGCAATTATTCAATTCAAATGGCCGGTGAGGTTATGTTGTTTTTCAAAATGAAATCACGAAAAGTGCAAAATGTTACTCCTTATTAATTCTTTTGCCGATTTAAGATATTTCAGTGATTCGACGCTAGAACTACCGAAAAAGCATTTCCGTAGAATCTTCTCATTTGAGGTATGCGAACTGCAGTAGAACCAAGTGTCCCGGGGGGAACCAAGTGTCCTCAAGGTATCAGACTTCCACTTGTACCAATGGTATTCTTTTTCTTTTCATTTATTAATTTATTTCAAAACATGTTATACGAGAATCGTATCATAATCATGTTCCATCTGCCTCTTAATCATCACGTGACTTTTTGCTATTGAAAGAATAAATCTCGAATTCAAAGTAATTTTTTTACTAATTATGATTTATAAACAATATTTTCCGAATAATCTATACTTCGATAATAATACGTTAATTAACCTGTGTTTTATTTAAATAAAAAATTTGTCGGTATTTTGTTCATATTAAGACACGAAGCTAAATTTTTTATTCGTATGTAAGGAGTGTGCTGAAACGTTACATCTGCCTCTTAATCGGAATCGATGACATTTTGGTACCTTTGAGGAGCCGAAATCAGTTCATTGTGCTCCACGCAATCATTCGCAGTTTGTAACCGCATTTTTAACAATAAATTTGTTATTAATCAAGTTCATGATTGTGCATTTCTCTTGATATGATCTAACTACGCACAAATGACATGGTTCATTAAAAGAATAGTGTTTTAATTCAGTTATATTTGTAAAGAACAGTTTGATTTTTTTTTCATTTTTCATTGATTAGTTACCCAGTTCCTCCGCCTTCCGACCACTCTCTGGGTTTTGCGTCTCTTCCTACATATTCTCTCTTCTCTAGGCTGCTCCTGTTCGACTTGCTCTACTCTCCTGGCACTGCCGCTCCCGTGGTGTTCTGGAACATTCTACTACATAGTGCGATATTTTTACTGTTTTGTCTCATTAACATTATCTTTGTGATGTATTCTTCAAAGTTATAGATATGTGTCCTTCGTTTGAATGTCTTTTGTGTCGTGTTGTGTCCTTGTTGCGCCAACTGTCTTATCCAAAGTGCACGTTATCTTGTCCGAAACTACTGCAATCGTGTAAAATGTGGTCTACTGTATCGTTTGCTCTCCCACATATTGCATCATCGGTAATTCTTGGCTCGTGCCAATATCTTTTAAAATCTCCATCATATGTGGTGTAGGTCGAAACCTTTTTCGGTTGTTGTAGCTGTAATGCACATTTTTTAAATTATTTTTTTACATATGTCGCCCTTCCAATGCCTTCTGCCACCTTATGTTCCAGCAGTCAGTCAAATCCCGAGTAATTTCCCCCTTCCATCCTTTTTCTCCATAGTTTATGTCATTCTGTCCTATCTACACTTCTCCCTTTTTGCGCGCATTGTATCTGAAGTAGAACTGACAGTGCGTTCGTCGATACGCTTTTATAAGCCCCACTCCAATGTCTGTGGAGACTCTACTTAACCGCCGATCCACATATGTACTAACTTAGTACGTTGAATCCACTCTGTGCTGCAGTATGTTATCTGTGGTAGTAGAGCTCCCTTGTAAAGTTGGACCAACTGCGGAATTGATATGGCGTGCTTCTTTATTCCAACTTTCATCAATCGATAGATTGTTCTTTTCATCTTACTTGCCGTGTACTCCACGTGATTGGTGAACGTCATTTTCTCATGAATCATCGCACCCAAAACCTCTGTCTGCTGTATTTTGAGGCGCCAAGGGAAACGTATAGCCGGATTTCGTCGACTTTTCACTCGCTGGGACATTCCGAATACTATTCCTTTCGATTTTGTTTGCGAAATTGTTAGTCGCCGTGTTGTGCATATTTCTTCAAAATACTTTGGCACACGTGCACTTTGTACCTGTAATTCCACTCGACTATTTCCTTCGACAAGTAGTGCTATATCATGAGCGTAGGCTATAACAGTTATTTTTTCCTGCTTCAATTTTTCTAACACATATATTACTACAATCCATAGTATAGGGCCCATGTGGCTACCCTGGGGACACCCTTGTACTGTTTTATATATTAATTGTTCATTTTCTATTTTCAGCTGAACATGTCTTTCTTCGAGGTATGATTTGACTAGTTGTACAAGATGTTTGGGTATTCTCTTACATTCTAGCTATTCTATCGTGATGTTCCATTGTGCACTGTCAAATGCTCCTTTGAAGTCAATACATGCTACCACGGCATATTTCTTTACACGTCCCTAATGTGGTCTAGTAACGCATAAAGGGTTCTGTCCAGGCGTAAATCCATATTGGTTTTAATCGTCCTTGTAACGCTACCTGGAGACGTACTGTCATTATTTTGTCTAAAATTTTTCCCACTCCTGGCAATAGAAGGAACGACCTGTACGATGCACTATTGTACGGATCCCTGTTACCGGGCTTTACGAAGAGTTTTCATTCTCCAATTTTCCAACACCGTGGGAAATTACTATGCAAAAAATTGTTAGATTTTTTAAATCATCTCTTTTGCTATTTTGTCTCACGCGCAGGACTCTTCCTCTGCTTCAGTGTTAATGTGCAACGCACCAAACGCAACGCGCTGATGCAAAGCACGGCGTGTCTCAACGTGAAAACGGCACGTGGGCAGATCCTGAGATAGCGGATGACAGCTTTTAAACCACACGGCACAAGGCACAAGAATCCAAAATAAACGTGTGACAATCGGTTGCATTGTACACTCCTCTTAACATCACGGTGATACTTGTCCAAGGTCTCTGACCGGATGTCGGGACCCTGTTACGCAGCGCGAGTGTGGTGCAACAAATTAATAATTGAATTTTGGAAAATGCCGGGTTAGTAAATATGTCACAAAGTGGGCCGAATTTCTGGACTAAAATCGCTAACAAAAAATTGATTTAAAAAAAAAAAAAGCTTTCAATGTCTCAGAAGAAGTGAAAAGCTATTGCCAACCCTTTCTTGTAGTACGTCTGTTTTGAAGGTGTTCGTTCAAAATAATAATAATAATAATAATAATATATAACCAGAAGTTACTGATTTTAATAAAAGAAGTTAATGAGATATTCAATTTACCAATAAGTATTGTATTCCGTATGGTTCCGGATGTGATGTTAATATCTCTTGTACTTTGTCACGCCATTGTTATAGAACTGTAGATACTGACTACATTCGTTTTTTCTACACAGATCAACAAAATAAGAGGAAAAAGAGAAAACAGAACTCTGAAATACGAACTAAAACAAGTCGCCTATTTGCAGCAAATAAATTATGCCAATCAAGTGAAACGCAGGTCCTCTTCTTTCCGCGGCACAAAAGGAGAAGAGAGACGGAGACAAAAGGCATCGCGCTCCGGACAGTTTGACAGCATGGTTAACCCGTTATTCATTTTACAACAGACTGAGGAGGCATGGGAGTCAGTCAGGACGTTAAGATATGAGGACAATTCCCATTACTCACTGACAATCGAATCACGTCCGTCCAGTCAGCAGCTTAGTGCTGTACCCACGAAGCCGCCTATAATTATTTAACTCATTGCCAAATAACCTAAAAACTTAAACTCATATGATAGTAACTATAAAGAAGAAATTAAAGAATTGGACATTGAATTAGAATCAATGTTTAGATATTTGTATATACTATTTGTGTGTTTTCGTAACTAGCTTAAATTTGTATAATTGTTAAAACACAGCCTTTGTCTTTTCAAACTAGCTACAAATCTTCAACTATACAATTGTAACACGAGTAACAATATGAAGGACTCTAATGACCTCGTCGTTGACGAGCCCTGAAGCCTCACAAGAAAAGTGACTGTTAGTGTGTTTTTCTTTCTTTTCAGTAAGCAAAGCTCTAGTATGCAAGTACGGGTAATTCGTTTACCTCAGTAGGATTTACTTATAAAATTTTCTGGTCTAATAAATAAATAAATAAATATAAATTATAACAAATTGTTCGAGCCATGGAGTAAAACTCATTTATAAATTATTTTTGCAAGACTTTCCCCTACCATCTCGATGCAGGCAGATATTTCGGCGACGGTGACACGGCGAGGCGGGTGAGGGGCTCAAGGAAGCCGTGACTGCCTGGCGACTGAAGCAGGTGCGCGTGTCGTGGCGGCAGATGCTCCAAGAAGACGTTAAGCCAAAGCGACCGGATGCCAAGCAAGACGACGTTGCGTTCTATTTGCAGCGATTTCGCACAGACTCTTCCGCCACCCACTGTGGTCTTCATTCCCGATTCCACGAATTCTAAATCGCGTAAAGAACTCATATCTCCTCCCGACACACACATCTTATTCCTCATTCCAGGGGCAAAGACCTGGAGGATCTGTTTATCCACGTGAAGGTTAAAAAGGTTAAAAAGGTAAAAAATAGTCGGTGTGGCTCGTTTGTGTTTTTATACGTCGCATACGAAGTAATCGAATCGAAATAATGAAATTTAATACGAAGTTGCATTGACTGAAAAGGGGGGACATGGACCATATGTCGAACCCGGGATGATCAGAATTTTGCATTCAATGGATAGAAGTGAAGCAACTTATAATTCTGAAATAATCATGTTGTGAACCCCGTATAGTTCCGATACTCTGAAGAAAGCAAAGGGTGTGAGAGACAGTCTACAATATGCTACTTAAGTCAATTTCGACCGAGAAGAAGAAGAAGAATCTACAGACTACGATTCCTTATTTGCTTGAGAAAGGACTTAGAACCTTTCAAAAATTGTGTTTTCTCCTCTCTCTAACACATTTATTTTATGGCTATGATGAAACTTTCATTTTGTTTGACAAAAAATATCATTCGTTCCCGTTTAAAATTCGAAGAATAAGGAAATAAAATGTGTACTAAGGTTTTTAATAATATTACAGAAATTGTGAATGATTCAATTGGCTCATTTATAATATTGGAATCATGCACAAATTTGGCACTCCTTTGCTTCTACTGATAAGGACTTTCCATCCGAAGTTTCGAAGGTGATTGTAATGAAACATTTGAACTGCTGTTGCTTTGCATATGGAAAGTATTTCTGTCATTACACGTGCAGATTTGAATGACTACAAGAATCATCAAATTAGTTTAACATCTTTCACCGACACGTCAATCCCACGCGATCGTGGTATCAAGTAGTGGAATTTCAAGGGACGGAGGAAATCCAACGCGCGCCTTGGTTTACCAAAACCGTGAATTCCTTCGATAATTCCGTGTAGTCTCTGCCACACTCCAGTGCTTCCTTTGATGCCAACTGAATCATTGAGCCACTTCTTCACACATTTACGTTCAACGCAACCACTTCTGCGTNAACAGATAATTCTTTAAATTTGATGATGATTGATTTTTTCCTTCTTAAGTATTTTAATTTTTGTATTTTTATAACGTTTTATCGATAATTTAGCTTAATTTTTGTAGATAGACATATGCTGTCGTGAACCTTTTTGTAGAGCTCTTTGAGGTAAACAATATTTCCATTTATAGTTGTCACCTATCTCTAACCGTTTAGGTAGCGCAAGCAAATATAACTCTTTTTTTCGATTTTAACGATATTTATCGTCAAAAACTATTTCTATCTTTCTTATCACACATGTAAAAAATAAAAGTTAGCCTCTGTTCATCGTGGACTTCGTCACGATCGCTTCTCAGTGCTTTCATCGTCATCACGTAACAAACTGACTGACAGATAGACTTTCGCGTTTCGCGTTTATGTATCAGTATGGATTGACATGAACAATTTATGGATGGGGGGATGCAGGAATAATAATTATATGCAACACAAATCTAATTCAACTCCTCAAAGGATGTTGAGAAGAAAGTGAAGGAATGTGGTTGTCATGTGTATCCCTCTGATGAAGTCTGGATTGAGGATCGAAAGAGGAGAGTAAACATTAGAAAAATAATTTTCTATTAATGGTCGTTAGAATACTAAAATATAAATCTGAGTTAACATTTTTCCCTCTGAATACATATCAAGAATAATTAATTTCAAACAAAAAAGTCAAGATTTCTTTAAATGGGTTTGCTCCGCACCCTACAATCACGGCGCTTTCCTATTTCCAAATTTTGATTGACAGGTGTAAATTTCAGAATAGTTCCCATTCATTTCTAAAGAACAGTTTGGAAACAGAAATGTCAGCGTCTTGTGGTCGTCGAAGGCGCTCAACGCTATCCATAATGTTGTCATTCCTTATTTCGGAGACGAAAACTAAACATTTCGTAATAGATATTTCTCTCAGTTGAAAATTACGCACGTTATATTTCAGTAATTTTCTTTACGTTATCGAGCTCAAAAAATAAAAAATACCACGTTTTATCAGTTCATCTCCGGTGAAAAATTTATCCCTCCAATTATTGACAATATTTTGACTATTTCCTTTCAGCATGAATATTATAAATTTATTGTCAAAAACAGTACAAACTGCGTATGACCACGTGGAGGACAATAAACTAATTTACTCTCCGGAAGCAAGCAAGGGAAGTATTCCATCAATTCCGATCAAGGGTCCTAAGGCAGAGGCGGATTCAAAATTTTTTTGCAAAAGTTCCTAGATAAGATAAAAAGTTAGCTGCGAATTATAAAACTAATAGAATGTCAATATGTATGTAATTTTACGCAAACATTACATGTACAAGTTATTATCGAACTATAGATTATTCTGAGTATGGTGTTTAAAAATCATAAGAGTTGAAAAAACTCACTAAATTCACGATTTATTGTTACAATAAACATGCCCCTAGACAAAACCTAGAGAACCTGTATAATAAATCCGCCTCTACCCGAAGGAAAAACGGAGAAAAACCCGTGCCAGGANAACCGTGCCAAAGTTGAGTACACACAAAACTAAATTAATATGAGCCATAAGACTCAACAATCATGCAAGAAAATAGTTTTTGAAATTGTTATAAGTTATTTAAAAAAGTTCTACAGCAATGGCGTGATAAAGTACAAGACGAATTTAACGTTTATTAAAATCAATCGCTTTGGATTTCATTGTATACGTATTGTGTTATACTAAAAAATAGCACTTATACGATCCTACTCCGAAGTATGATCATGTTAGATCACTTAAGTACCCTAAATGTTAGAAATGTATTGTAATTGTCTTCACGAATAAATAAAATAAATACATTTATTGTACAAACTGCGTATGAGCACGTGGAGGACAATAAACTAATTTACTCTCCGGAAGCAAGCAAGGGACCTAATTCCGATCAAGGGCCCTAAGCCAGAGGCGGATTGAAAATTATTGCTTATTAAATATTTGATTATACGAAAGTTCTGTAAAACAAATCGATTTTTGTTCTGAACACTGAAGATGTAAGGTTAGATGTGAAACAATTTTGCTAATGAAAATTAATAAGAGGTAATTTTTAAACCATCAGTAATGTTCCGACGATAATTTTTATGAAGATTTATGCACTTGCGAAGTCCTGGATTCGCAGTCAGACATTCCAAGGAATAAATAGATATTCGCTCTTCGGTTTCATTGGCATTCCAAACATGTTGGGGTTTCAGCCAAGAAATGATTCTACTCGCGTTGCTACGCAACTCCATGCAAAATGTGTGGACCACTCACTTACGAAATCTTCGAATTACAACTGAAGTGGAATGCGACTGAAAGTAGATCTATCTATGAACGATCATAGAAATAATCGATACATTATCAGTAAGACATCCAAGAGTCTTATGAGGGGTGTGATTCACCATAAGAAGATAAGTGCTATATAATTACATTTCTGTTATTCCTAGGACATTAATTTGCGTATTTTATGTTTTTATGTTCCGTCTAATTGAGTGCTATGAATATTTTGATCTTGATTGTGTGAAGGTGCTTTTCACATACCAAATGTTTTGTAAGGAAAACTTTTGGAAATGAAATAAACTTTCACCAATAGGTTTCGCTACTAGAAGAAAATTATATAAGCAAATGTAGGAATTTCTTAAATCTTTTTGAAATTGTTCACTGGTATTCTGAAAGTAAGAAAACCCTATGACAATCATAAGTCACGGGAACTAAAATGAGGTATTTCATAGAAAGTAAAAGGAAGTCAGGCTACTCGAGATTACCGTACTGAAACGTCACAACGCCGCACTACATCGAGCGAACCACTTATTTCGTCTTTCGTCACCAGAGCGCGAAAACTAATGCCACGGCCTTCTAACTTTCCCAATACACGAAGTTGAAAGAGACGAGACCATTGATGTGTAATTTTTCATTTTGTCAAATTGAAATTGAAATAAATTACTTTGAGCTATGTGTTGAAGAAATGCTTTTTGAGAGACTAATTTGCCTTTCCACATAAAACAATATGACATTAAAGACATTGTACGAGCGATCAATGTTGGAAGTAAACTCAAAAACTTTCATCTATTTTCGAGTTGTTTACAAGTAAGCTCAGCTATGAATGACAATGCTACCAACTTTGAAATGTAAAATGCAACGCCACCGCGAATCAAGTGTCAAATAACCCGTAAAAGTTTAGTTCGTATTTTACTGAAATTCATGGTTTAGTACATGTAACATATCCCAAGTAATCTTATAAGCTTTAAATAAGTATTATTGTAATAGTATGGTATCTTACGGCGTAGAATAATTTTTTTCTTCTTCCGTAAGTTACAATCCAGGTACAGTCACATTAAAATTTTGAAATTTCAAATGAATTATCATCATTTACGACCATACACAAGATGTAAAATGTTTAAACATTTTACATCAAGCTATTTTGAAACAAATTTTACCGTATGAGTAATCTAATTATAGTGTGCCGTAATAGTGAAGTTCATAAATTGCATGAAGTCCATTAGCTTTTGACAAGACCTTAAGGAGGGGGACGAGCACAAGTTAGTCAGATCACAGAGACGTGTAATTGTTTTCTTTATTTTTATTCTAATTGTTATAAAACGCATCGATATAGATAATAAAGATGAAAAAACATGATTTAAATTCTATCTATCAGTTAGTAGAATAGTAGAAATTATTTTCAGGAACCGGTTTGAAACGCAATAGAGCATGTAGTAGAAGCATGGAAGAGGCCGAGCGACACGGTATCGCGATTTCTGAACGATAGCTGAGAAAAAAAAAAAATTTCCTTCTCAAATGTCCTAAGATGACATATAGATGTAAAACTAAAACGGAAAATTTACTACAAATCAAAGTGAAGTTCCTTCACCTTCCTGATTTAAAAGTTGGTCTTATTTTGTGAAAAAGTGTTTTCTCCACAAGACGCGATGTATTTCAATTGCAATTATAACTGCAATTATTTCATTTCAATGACTAGTGAAGTTTGATTTTCAAGTTGAAATCGCAATAAGCAAAATAAGTACTGTATATGCCAATTTAAGAAATTCTATTTACGCCAGTGCTTGTAAATTTAGAGTAGTTCCCAAACCACGTGACTCTTTCTTGAACTAAAAACAAAGTTTTGCACTTTTTCCTCTTACGTCGCTCTGTTCTCTTCGGATCTCGTGAAACGTTTACCGGAACGTCCATCAAGACACGGAATGGAAGAGAAGGTGTCGTAGATCCCACATCCCAAAATGAAAAACATGTTTCGATAAATAAATAAATGTTAGAAGGTTAACTGGTAGCGGACCGAGCACTAGTAAATCACTGAGCGAAAATACATGTCTATTTACAAGTACCCAAGATGCGAATAGGCTATTTCTGAAGATAAAATTTGTTGCTGAATAACAGTATGAAGGTAAAATTTTTGGCTACTAAGTCAATTCTTATCTCATGAATGAAATAAATAAGGTACGCAATAACGAAAATGGTTTATTATAGATTTTCATATTTCCGGTTGTTAATAATCGTGTTTCATAATTTCGGTTGAGTACATTAATTTGGTATCCCCATCCTGTGGACCGAGGTTTTCTCCGGTTTTCCTTCGGGTAGAGGTAGAGGCTCTCTAGGGGCGGCGGTCTATTTCAATAATTCATCTCGAATTTTAAGTTCTTTTAATAGTTACAATTTATAAACAATATTTTCCGAATTATCTTTAGTACTTGTGAAATAATTTTTTTGTCCTTTATTAATACAAATTTTCTGGTATTTTGCTATTATAGCACGTACCTAACTATTTTCATTCTTATCTTAGGAGTTAAGTGTTGAAATGTTAAATCCTTAGCATCTCCCTTAGGAATTGCTCTTGATCGGAATTGATGGAATACGTCCCTCGCTTGCTTCCGGAGAGTAAATTAGTTTATTGTACTCCACGAGGTCATACGGTCATGCAGTTTGAAAGTGCTTTTTTGACTATACATTTACTTACTTAATTTCAAACACATTAAAATCTGGTTCCAATTAGTGTCAAGATTGAGTACGAATAAAAATATAATAAATAATTACAAATAATTTAACAAAGATGAATGAACGTGATTGTATTTGATCGATTATTATAATAGTATTTATGATAAATAATAATGCCGATTCAATTACTATTTCAGTTGTATATCTAAAAGAGTACATTTCACCACACGGCACTCGCGGGCTTCTCCCTCCAGGTTTCACACAAAATACTTAATACACAACGAAACACTTAAAATATCCAACATCGACTCCATACGATCACAGCGACGATGCTCAAGCAAAACTGTGGAAATGTAAATAGTACAATAAATCTTCTGTATATTGATTATTATGGTACCATCTTCGGATACTTGGTTCCACAATGGAATTGGTGAATGAGAATTAAAGAATTTCTTATTCTTTATAAATATAGATGTTAGATTCCGATTTTTAATTTTCTATTCTACTGCAATTAACGTCCGTTATATAATCTAATTAAATAAAGAAGGAAAAACTTACGACGTTTCATGGACGAATATTATATATATATATATATA
>NNCF01128841.1:1165282-1205700 GCA_002313205.1 Laupala kohalensis | reverse complement strand
TATATATATATATATATATTCCTTGTGAGTGAGCTCCTTCCATTAAAAAAATATATTATTCGTCCATAAAAAGTCGTACTTTCCCCATTAATTTCCTGTTGCGTTACATGTCTGTAGAACACAATAGTCATAAACGTCCGCTTTCTCTGTTCGCAGGATACGAGGCTACACGGACGGTCAAGGGAGGCACTATCCTCGACCCCCTGGATCTCTCGTCGATTACTATAACTCAGCAGGTAAATAAACTATTTATTAACTCAGAAGTAATATAGGTTCGAAACTGATTATCTTGATATATTTAAACTTTAAGGACAATAATTATGCGAATATTATTATAGACAAGTTTTACTGTAATACTTTATTAGTATTCAC
This sequence comes from Laupala kohalensis, assembly GCA_002313205.1. NCBI lineage: Eukaryota > Metazoa > Arthropoda > Insecta > Orthoptera > Trigonidiidae > Laupala > Laupala kohalensis. Next base: position 1,205,328 of record NNCF01128841.1, on the reverse strand, counting down.
TAATAGGTGGCCAACGTTTCGCTGCTAGTTTGGCATCATCGTCAGGGTCGCTGCTACAGTTTTCGAAATGTTCCAATATCCTCAAATTAATATCCATAAAACTTTCTTTTTAAAACCATTAGAAAACATCACTTGTTGTAAGAATAAAATACTGAAGCAAGTTCACAATTGTCTTGAGCCTTCCTTCATAGAGGCATGATAACAATGAAAAAAATGAATACTAATGTGTTTTCTCAACTCTTACGATTTTTAAACACTATACTCAGAATAATCTATAGTTCGATAAAAACTTGTACATGTAAATTTACAAACATATTTGCGTTAAATTACAAACATATTGACATTATATATGTATTATAACTCGGAGCTAACTTTTCATCTTATCTAGGAAGTTTTGGTGAAATTTTTGAATCCGCCTCTGCCTTAGGACCTTTGATCGGAATTGAAGGAATATGTCCCTTGCTTGCTTTCGGAGAGTAAATTAGTTTATTGTCTTCCACGTGGTCATACGCAGTTTGTACTGTTTTTTGACAATAAATTTATTATTATTACTAAATTAACTGTTTCTTTCTTCAGATGACGACGTGAGCAACCAAATTTCGAGGCATCGAGAGGTGCCACAAGTTCCAGTCACCAGGTGAGATCTCCAAAATACGCTACTCGCAGCGTTTATCAAGAGTGAACGATTTGAGCAAGGGATATCAAAAGTTCAGCCCAAAAACTACACGTTCAATATCAAATTGAATATTTTTTAGGATTTCAAATTTTTTTATCCATTTAAATCGTTTTTATACAGTCATATTAATTGTAAATTCAATAAAAAAATTATTATAAATTAATTTAGTCTTTTATTGCCATATCTAGTATTTTATTATTAGAAACTCAATTCACCTAAATTCGAAAAAAAGCCGTTATTTCATGTACAATAAGGAAAATAATTTATGGTTAAAACAAGAAATCTTTATCCAGTTTTCTTTCTTCAACGCAAAGGATAATTTGCTCATCTGTTCTCTATATAAGTAGGACACTTCGTTACAATTCACGTCCTAATAAATGTTAGGTTGTTTCTTCACAAAAGACGCTGTTCAATGCAGACATCGCGGCGTTTGGAGATCTTGGAAACTCTCCTTATATTACGTTGTGAAGAAAAATTTATTATACTTAAGTGTTTCATTGTCAATCTTATTGCGGCGAATGTTTCATACGTGAGAGGGAATGTCATTTAATACTTTTCTTACCATTAATCTCGAATTTTCATTGCACACTACTTCAACGATTCATTTCGAAATAATAAATAACAGAACGTATTTATTAAATAATTTCTTTTATAAATATTAAATACGGTACTTGGAAAATGATGGGATACGTTAAGTTAGATCAGTTTATTATCCCCCCACGTGGTCACACGCAGTTTGCAACTATATATATATTTTTTACAATGAAATTTATTTATTTATTTATTTGTACCTCATCATAATACAGGAACAGTCGATGGCTATTCTTTACATTAACACACCATTAATTGAAATCAAACAAAACTACATCGAAGGGCACTAATGACGTACACGTTGGCGAGCCCTAAAGCATCGATTCAAAAAACAAAAATAAACTATATTTGTCCAAAAAAAATACTTCACCCAATATAGTTTTCATGAACTTCTGGAAATCATACTTTCAATGTGATAGGAAAACTTCAGTGGGAAGACTTGGATAAAACACTAATACATGAACTCTTCGTAAAAAAAGGAAGGATCTATTATTTGAAACTAGATATACTCTTTTATCTACACAAATGAAAATAACTGTAGATAAATATTCCTCTAGAACTCTCCAGCCTAATTTTCGATTTCACACAAAGATCTTTTTACTTTCATCGATTTCAAATTAAAACCTACTTCTCATTATAGGAGGCCATGAAATTAATATCATTTTCAGTCTAAATTACTGTCCTATATACAAGACAGTTTTTATTTATCATACGGTATTTGAAATGTAGTATAAAGAGGATTTTCTACGGGTATACGAAAATTCCTTGTGTGTTTTAAATGGGAAAACATAGAATACGCTATCTGAAATGAAATCAGTATCAATACAACAAAGACGTGATTTTTGCATAAAACATTTTATAATATATTTCCCGTTTAGGAATTTAATACATGATTATGGGTTTAGAGCGCCACACCTCGAGGCCCGAGCCGTTACATCGATCTATAAAAACATACACGAATGTTTGAATGTCCTTTAAAAGTTCCTACACCACTCATCCAATTGTAATGCAACTTTGACCAGATGTGTACATGCCCGCAAAGGTTTTTGACGTAGTACAACTATTCTACAATAGATGGCGAGCTTCTCGTTTCAATAAATGAAAGTAAGTCACGTGGATTAATTGAATCGATTCAATTCGGTGTGTGTGTGTTGTTGCAGGTATTCTTCGTGGTATTTAATTTTTGAAATCAATAAAATAGAGAATTTCGTATCTCGAAAGTAGAGAAATGAAGCGTCGTTGTATTACGTTTGAGTGTATGTCTGTTTGTAAGAGAAAATGTGTTTTTGTACGTCTGTGAATGTACACACGTATGGACCTAATTTATTTATTTTTAATTTCTTAGGTGTATTATCCTTCTCGCTTATTGTGTTCTAATTTTCTAAGCATTTTATTCCGTGTGTGCGTATTTTTATAGATATTTAGGAGAAGATTTTTTTCTTTAATTTCACATTATCGTATTATGTGTATTCTTATTATGTCTACAATGTTTTCCATCTGCCACCGAGCATTGCTCACTTGCAGATTAATAAATTATTATTACTATTATATATAACTAAAATGTGAATTTAGAATATTATATAAAGAACCGCAGGTGACACCGGGCAAAATGACCTCAAGTAAAGCCGCCAGATCTTAAATACCAGAATGTGCAAAAAATGATTGTTTAAAGTTTAAAATTCAATTTCCTGGCAACGTTAGAAATAAAAAGACTAAATAGAGAGGCGTAATGACTGAAGGCTGGTGAACCCAACGATCAGAGCATCAGAGCACCAGAGCTTCATTAACAGGAATTCATTAACAGGAATGAAACATTTTAAAACGTGCGCTGACAAACCAACACCCGGAGTGCTTGCTCCGTTACATTCATTTTCCACGAGAGTAATTTTTGTTTAATCTGCGGTAGTTTGACAAACAAGTATAACTCTGGTAATCTAAACGACCAAAACCCGCAATATTTGCCTCGGTGCACTGTTCACACGTCCCAGATGAGTTGTTCAGATCCTAAGTCAAACAATGCGAAATTATTCACTTGCTAGTTAGCTTTAATCAGGAAACCACAGACCGGTTTATCAATATGCCTTGAGTTGCATTATTCAAAAATAATTAGGAGATTATGTGAAACATGTCAGGCTGAATAAATAAGTGATTAATTATAAACGCCACCCAAAACTCAACCGTGCATTTCATTTACACTTTACCGCAAAGTTTTAAAATGCTGTGTAATTAATTTTATTCCGGGAGCGGTAGGAAAGGTTCTTTCACGCAATTCTTTTATACGAGTATATCTCTACCTATATTATTAAAAGTGTGTGTCACTGAAATGAAGAGACATTTTTTACTCTCATATACGTTGTATATACAAAGTGTTGTGAAAAAAATTCGAAAGCGAGATTTGGACGGAAATACCCGTTTTGTTTTTTTCCCTGATTCTGAAAAAGTGGTTTTTTGGCATAAAGTCCGTCCGTCTGTGCGCAGCGATTCTGAGTAAACGGATGAACCAATTTCATTCGCATTTCGTATTTACTTGTTACTTAGATGCACGTGCTCTGATTTTTCTTTTTTACTTTAAGACAAAGAGTCGTCACATAAAGTGCAAAGTACTCTTTTTAAATGTTTCTCAAAAACGGCTCCAACGATTTCGCTCAAATTTTCTGTTCGTAAAGTACAATTAGTACGCATTTCATCCGCATTAGCGCTATTTCGCTTGAAAGTTTGATTTCTGCTACTCTTGTACGTTAGTTTACTGTTTCAAGAAGCTTGAATAATATTTCGCAGTGTAAACGGACCAAACACACGTAGAATACACTTTTCTTAAGCTGAAATGAAAGATATGATAATGAGAAAATGCATACGAGGACATCAAACGCACTGCAGATACGAAAATACATAAATTTCTGTCTACAACGAAATTACATTCACATAATCGTTTTACGATATTTATTAGACATAAGTCACTATATGTTTTGAAATAATATTCTGAATATTTATTGTACTTTCAAATTTTAAAGGAAAGACAGGAAATAACAGAAATTTCAAACTTTGAGCACTAGAAGACGACCAAAATATTGAGGACCACACGCCAGAAATGACCCTTTCACTATCGCATTTTTTCTCATTCTTTGCTGCAGACGGAGAAACGTTTGTGAGAGAGAACAAAGTGCAATGGTTTTGCACCACTGTGAATTGATCTAACACAGAATAGCAAACTGACGAGTCAGAATATCAAAGATTATTCGTTGGGCTGGTCGAATATACGTCGAAGAAGATAGGTAAAAGCAGGCGCACGCAGTCGCCATCTTTGTTCCGTAGCGATGCGTTCAGGGTACCGTCAACATTGCGCTAAACTTCCTCATTGCTAGTTTAATTTTAAATACTTAAAAAAATAATCATTTATGATTGCAGAGAGACGACTTGGATTTTCATCGTGTAGTGAATACTATATCCCATTAGTATGAAACCAGTTCCAATTCTCGAAGAAGTATGTAATTAATTTCTTGTGTTCGTTTGACATAGAACTTTCTACGTTTTAGGCAAGAATAAATGCATTCATGTTCTTCATTTTAATAGAAGTGTAAAACAAATGGAAACAAAGCGTTTTATTCACAGTCAATGTACATTTGTTTAATTGCAGTTAAAGAAGTAGCAAACTTTAGTTTATTTACGTATATTTCCAAGTAATTATATTCTTTGTTACCTAACTTCTGTCCCATAAAAGCAGTGATATTAAAATGACGATTTTTTTTTAAATTTAACTCTGAAGATCTTGAAGTTATATGCGATAATAAACAAACAAACAAAATATTACGAAGCGTGACGCTAACGGTGGTACTTCACACGTCAATCTGTCAAAGTGACACAAAAATGGCGTCGCGCGTATGCTCCCCTTTGTAGAGCCTTAATTTAAATCGTGTAAATACTCGAGGAAGGTGTTGGGAAGGTGGCTTGGATTGACTCTTATAGATGAGAATTAATTTTCATCTCTTGCGGTTCATACAACAGCAGACCTCCCACTCGCTTCTGAGGTATCAATCACACAGCGATGTTTCAGAACGTCACAGGTCTGCTAGTACTCTTGATAATACTTGATAATACTTCCTCTCATTTCTTCAATCGAACGGTGGTCGGTCCAAACATTATATGGCGGTCTGCGAAGTGGGCCAACTATTCAAACAGAAATATTCCCTCCTTTTTAATGCAGTTTTGTATTTTATATAGAAAAAGAAGTGCTGAATGATTGAATTAGTATTTTTTCTTTATTTCAGAAGTTTCGTGAACATGTAAATTTACAAACATATTTGCGTTAAATTACAAACATATTGACATTATATATGTATTATAACTCGCAGCTAACTTTTTATCTTATCTAGGTGCAAAAAAAATTGAATCCTTAGCCTCTGCCTTAGGAATTGCCCTTGATCGGAATTGATGGAATACGTCCCTTGCTTGCTTCCGGAGAGTAAATTAGTTTATTGTCCTCCACGTGGTCATACGCAGTTTGTACTGTTTTTAGACAATAAATTTAAAATTTAAATGGAAATCGTTTTTCCGTGTCTTGAAGATTTTAGAGAATAAAAATGTGGAACATTAATTTACATGTCTCTCGATATTCTTCATACTTTACACCATATATTTAAATTGTTGGGAAGGTGAGGTTTGTCTATAAATTGTTGTGTGATTTGGAAAGTTTTAGAGAATAGTTTGCCAATGAATGAAGCGTTCCCCCAAATCCAGCGTCTTTGGATTCCGAGAGACTTTTGTCCAGCAAGCACAAAAACAGCATGAATGATGCATAGTGCGTCATTCACAGTTCCCCCTTCCACCGCCTCCACACGGCTGGCGCCACTAGACTAATGCCTTGCGGCGATTCTACTTATAAAGTAGCCGTCGCGGGTGTTTAAGCAGTCTCATTTATCACTGGAATGGACAAGAGCCTCCATTAGTTCGGTATTCTCGATTTAATTAACTATATTTCCACGCCGCCAATCGTTGGATGAAGCCTAGGCATTATGCGACTCGTATCTTTCAGCCAGGGTTCTGTCTCTAATTACAAGGCGCCAAAGACACACCTTTTGATTGCAGCGAGGAACAAGAAATAACCCAACACCTCCCTGATTGGTAAGGGCTTCCGTTTTCATTGAATTATGCCTGTGAAATGCGCGTTTCCTGCGGAAATGAAAGATATTCTGGCGAACATTGAGAACGTAAATATATCCTCACAAACCAAAGACTTAAGCATATATTCCGAGTCTCCTCGCAATTGGGTTGGTGTTTGTTTTGACTTTGACATACTCTTATTGAAATGATTATGAGATTCATTACTAAAAATCAATTATTCTTATTACTATTATGATTATTACTAAGTGCATTCATAGGAAGAATGTAATACTCTTTATATTACGATTAATTACACTGAAACCATTAGTTAAGTAATAAGTACTTTTTAATATTATTTTATCCTGTAGTCTAAATACTACAAAAAAGGAATCTACGAAATATTTTCAATCTAAAATAAACATGATAATATCGAATCATATATAGGAATAGTTTTACTTGACAAATGGAAGTAATAGTTTTATAATAATGATAGCCATACATTACTAAATCGCACGTGTGTCAGTCTCTTGAAACTCGATAATCACTCATCCGATTTGCGTGATTGTCTTCTTAGGTCAGAGATACGTTGTTCTCTGGCAAGTCTCGCGTATACGTTCTGTTACCTGAGGCATCACAAGTAACAGGCAATAACGGTAATAGACGATCAAGTCGGGGGCAAATTCTCTCTCTTCGGAGAGAGATTATTGCATGCGCTGCGTCCACTGTTAGAGATACGTAACGAAGCACGGAGACATTGTCCGTCTCAAGGAGTTCTGCTGCAAAGATGTCCGAGACAGCACATCTCCATCTCCAGAGGTTAATCTAAATTATCGAAAGAACAAAAAAGTTTCGAAAATAGACGTGTTAAAAATACTTTTATGTAGACAAAAAAAAATCCTTATTCAATTGAGTGCATTCTTTTTTGTGCATTTAAGGAAGATGAAAAGTGTCCAAGTCCTGAAATTTGAACTAATAGACGCATCATTCGAAAATGGCTAAAAAGTCTAAGATGTTTGCCCTCCGAAGCAAACATCTTAGACTTTTTAGCCATTTTCCACTATTGTAAATTAGCGAAGAAACAGAAGAGTTGAAGTGCAACATAACAACGAAAGCACGCGCACGGGTTTTGTTGGTTTGTTTCGGAATGGTTATACCTGCAGATGTTCCCTTTTAATGAACCTATTCGTTTACTTAGAAAATGAAAGAAATGACCTATGCATTTGATTGCACAATTAATAAAAAAACACTAAATTTCTAAATACTTTAGAATATTTTTGAAACTTAACTGTTTTTTCAGAAGAGGATTGATATATAAATCTGTTGATTTTAGTTCCAACCTAACTATCACGACTGATTTACTTAATGTCTCAAAAATATATATCCCGTTTATCGTGTCACGAAACTATGTCTTCGCGGTTCATAAAGTAATAAAAATATTTCCGTGCAATTGTAAATAGCACGGACGTTAGAAATACACATAGATAGATATATTGTAGTATGGGTGGGTCCAGCTAGAGGAGCCCCGCACGTAGACCTAAAAGACCCCTTGCACCCCTTAATACTGTTAGATTTCTTCCAACCCCAGGGCCTCACTGAAGGACACCAAAGATTGTAGCCTTCCTGATATCCTCTAGGTTCGGGAAATGCGAACCTAGGTAACGGTGTCTAGTTTGGACAAGAGCTCTGCACAAACAGAGTACATGCGCGGAGGGCACCTCCTCTTACACATTGGATCGTGAGTGATGAGGAAATGTCTCCTAGGGTGTTATGACCTGTTAGCAGTCCTACTACTTTCCTCAAACGACTTCTACCTAAGTTTAGTAGGACCTTCTTATTATATTCTTGGCTTGGTTCAGCAATTAACTCGCGGGTCTTCCAGATTGTGTATTCTGTGCCTTTCAGATGGTGTGTCCAATTGACCTTTCGTGGAGAACGAGTCCGAAGAACGGGTCCGGGCCAACAAAGTGTCCCTATTCATTTCCCCTGATTCCCTAATGTCGCTCTCAGAGAATCCGTTGGCATTTTGCCACTCAAGTTTGGATGTTGTTCTATAGGCACACAGTGCCCTTAGTGCTGCCTGGCTCTCGCTGCATATGTTAATGCGGCTACTTCGTCCACACATATTGCAGGTAGCATGGACGTCACACATTAGAATTAAATATTGATTTCAGGAGTTCCCTTTCCAGCTTCGAAACTTAAAGACGCAAATATAAAATTACAGATTAATTTTAAAATTACGAATTGAAGTGTAAAGCCAAAACTATGACTACGCCATTTTGGAAAGCAATCCTTAAAACAAACATGTTTAGAAACGTTGTATCCAACAAATAACTGTCCATTTTACGTGTTAATTTTCTCATTCGCAAGCTGCTCACGTGCAGCGGAACAGACAGTTGTTACATGTTAATGAAATATCCTCATAACGGATATCGAAAACGGGAGAGATGTGTAAACGTATTTAAATTAATTTGTATTCTGTTTAAAGCGTGGCTATTAATTTTAACGTAATATCTTCATTTTGAGTCCGTGTTTCAGTGAGTAAACGAAATAGCTTGTGGTATTCATTCTCTGAAAAGCATTAGCATAAGCGACTCGGGGACAAACAGGATTAGAACTTCAGCCAAAACACAGTCCCTTGTTTGCTCTGTCCGCGACGAAACTCGAAGAAGCAGAAGGAACACCTGCGAGAGCGACAGTGGCGCAGCCAGCGTTCGGCGGTAGAAGCGGGAAGCGCTATGCGCGTGAGATTGATGTATACTGCAAGGCAACTTTGACGAAAATTTTTCGATAAGTCGGCCTATATTCTACACAAATTGCCAACTTCTACGCATTCAAGATACGCATCGAAATAAATATGAATAGAAGTCACAAAAGCGACTATTTGCTGTTAAGAAATACAACATACGAAGACACAAAGGTGATATTAATTCCACCAAGTGAGGTAACGAATATCATGACTCTTATGGACGATGGCGAAGTAAAAGCGTTATCTACATTTAATACAAGCTCTGTAGCAACGTCAAGCCAGTTAGACTGACAATAAATAAATAATTTATTGCCAAGCGAGGAGTTACAAACTGTCTAAGACCACATTGAGGACAATAAAGTAATTTACTGCGACTAATACAAAATAGACTAATAAACACAGTAAGTTTCCGTTCATAATATTTTTTCTCGAGTTAAATTTCTCGTAGCAAATAAACATGACTTGAAATCCAAGGGTTACGCTGAGGTTACATCATGCGAATCTATCACTGCATCTGAGAATACTAGAATGCGGGAACTTGAAACCGAAGAATATTCAGAAGGTTTATAAATCATACTTTACACTTTTCATCAAGAAACCATTAGTCAACTGACAGTTGTCTCCACTACATCTCCAGAAGTGTCTTCGTGGATGGTGAAAGTTTTACAATACGTGTCCTTTTCCATGTGTCGTTCATGAGGTGAAATAGGAATTGTTTACGAAATTTGAAAAAAAGGGGGGCCGAGGAAATCAGTTTTATAAAAGTAAATCCACAAAGGTATTATTAAGTTAAAAATTTGGTCACTATGAGATGAAGTGACGTGACTTTGTTTCTCTCCAAAACCACAACCCTTGTATCTATGACGAGACATCCTCAACGCATTCAACCACTCCATATAAGACGAACAAAATAGAAGAATAGAAGTTTCAGTTCGGTGATTTGTGGTCGTTACTCTGTGGTATTCGTTTTGTCGCATTCCCCTAATCTTAGATTTTTTGTGGGGCTTTACGGCTCATGTCGACATCAAAGGTCATTGGAGCCCTTAAAACTTGTACAGGTAGGGAAAACGCAGTCACGCACTAGGGAGAGCCAACATGACTCAACCCTACCCACTAAAAACCGTCCTGATCTACAACACACCAAAACATATCTCACAACATACATCAACACAAAAATGGAGGGGGGGGCAAAAAATGAAGGGGGTACATAACATGAGGGGGGACACAGAATAAGGGGGGACAAAAAATGAGGGGTAGAACAAAAAATGAGAAGAATGAGGAAAATGAAAGATACCCTAGCCCTAATGGCGTCGGGATCGAAAAGAACAAGAGGTGACCAAGGGAGGTCAGAAAAGAGAAAGGAAGGAGCCTGGCACAAGTAAGTGGAAGAAGTAATGTGCCAGACTCAGCTCTCGGGGCTGAATCCACATTTTCTTAGGAGAGAATGTGGACGCGTACATTAAGCACCTTCAACTCTTACACCAAGTAAACGCGACGTGCCATTTTCTTTTTTGTGTCTTTAATAGAACCATTCCATCTTCTCCACCACTTAATCTTGCCTTATTTTTTCCGACCACTCTTTATCCGTCTTAGTTGATGTGTACTTTTCGCCGGAAGAATAGCGTTAGTAAGAATAGCTTATTGAAATTGAACAATATTACGACGTTACTCTCCCCAACAAAAGGTGAATGAGGGCGTTTTATTTTCCACAAATAAACGGACGAAACGAGTGCGTCTTTTTGTTCACCAGTCATTGGTGTACATCTATATCTTATACATCATGTACAAGAATTTCTTTAATCTTCTGTCCATTCGTTTCAAATTCTACGTATTCGACCGCTTTGTTGTTCATGGAACGAGTGTTTTCCTGCGAACTACTCTTTATTTCTTCAGGCGTTTCATATTTACTTTATTTTTATTTCTAAATTTAGAAGTCTCCACATTTTCTCTTATTGATCCTCATTGAACACGTCTTATGTATTCACGTCACAATTATTCAATGATTACGATTCATAAACATTACTTTCCGGAGAATCTATAGTTCGATAATGATACGTACTTCTGAAATAACTTATTTTTTGTTTTATGAAATAAAATTAGTTGGTATTATGTTGATGTAGTTAACTATTTTTATCCTTATCTAAGGAATGTGCTGAAATGTTAAATCCGCATCTGCCTTTGGGCCCTCGATCGGATTTGATGTAACGGTCCCTTGCTTGCCTCCTGAAAGTAAAATAGTTTATTGTCCTCCACGTAGTCATACTCAAGTTTCTTAATGCTTTTTAGACAATAGATTTATTATTATTATTATTTTAAATTTTCCTACGTTCGCGAAAAAATAACTCTTTCAGAGCACATCTGGTTATACAATCTCATTTTCAAAAGCACAGTCTCCATCTATGTACTTTTTCCGTTTTGCAATTTCGCACCACGATTTTATTTCGGCCGCAAAATGTGACACACACGAGGGCGGGAGGATCGATCTCCGGACGCGCTCTCCTTCATCGTCAACTTGTTCGGAAGCGCCATTGCCAGCTGGCAACGTCATGCACAGCGTTCCGACGGCACACAGTGGGTACGAACAGAAGAGGAAAAAGATCATAAAAAATATATTTCTTTAATTGCCATAATTTTTGCTACACACGGATTTCGCAGTCATTGACAAGAAGACATGAAGTTAAAATGAAATAAATTAACAGGGTTGACAGATTGAGCCCAAATTGTTTAAAGATAAACTTTTTGAACACGAAATAATCAATGGGTAATAAATAACAAATTTAAACTAAAAATTTAATAAACAAAATGACAGTATATATTATAACTAGGAGATGGGAAATTTTATTTTTCCGTGCTGCCAGAATAAACAAGTCAATTAAGCCTTAAAATTTATTAAATTTGTATGTGATATTATTCAATGTGTATGCAGTATGTGACCCTGTCTTCAAAATTAGTATCACGCATTGTTGGTCAATAATTGTGAAACAACAAAATAATTGTTGCTTTCCACATCTAAAATGCTAATAATTTAAAAGGTCATAGAAGGTATTACAAATAAGAATCAAGTAGATTGTAGAGTTATGTGGAACCCAAAACATTTTGGCTAAGTGTCACCAAAAGTTTTTTTCTCTGATTGACTTTGTCCTTAAAATCTATGTAAACTGATTATAACATTGCAAAACAATTATACATGTTATCGGTAGAGGAATCGTAATTATCGTTACACAAGATACTAAGAACCGTCACTTTCTAAGTGTTCTAGAATGAACTATGTTCAAGAATTAGTACATACTTATTACATACTGAATTACCTGAACTTAATTTCCTCTGTTCTCTTTTCTAGCCTCTGTGTTCTCTCTCTCTCTTCGATGTTTTTTGTCCAATTTTCTTTCATTTTTATCATTTCGTTCCACAACTTTTGATTTGCAATATCTCTAATCTTTCTCTGCGTCATTCTTATTCGCATCGTCTCTTTCTCCCTTGCTTTCTCGATTCTTTCTTCCTGGTTGTGTAAATGACGGTTTGTACTCATCGGTAAAGGCGTCGTCGCCGTCCCTACCTGCTTGGACGAGGTTCGGAACAGCTTTCCGACTCTATTACAATCCCTAGACGGTAAATTTCATAACTTTTCCGTTTTTTCCAGCTTCTTTTGGGTTTAGACCCACCGTGTGGGCCAGAGCAAAACGTGGGTGAGAGAAGGATACGGACATACGGCAGCACGCGCCATCTTCGACTCCCCTAGTCACTCGTCAGTACTAATATCGCCACTTTGCTCTTTCTTTGTTCTCTGATGAAGTTGAACTATCAATAAGTGAATCCATTACGCCGTGAACCGATCCTATGTTTAGATAGAAACGATCCTCGAAGGTGCGTTCGCGGAGCCACCTCGTGCGTCATCGAAAGGGGTATGTTATTTTGCCAAGCGTACGGTGATGCGTGCGGTAAAAATAAGTGTGGAACCCTAGGATGGAAAGGGGGGTTCGAACAATGGGGTTACGAGGAAGTGAACAAGGATAACTAAGGTTCTTGCCAACTTAATTTTTGTTCTCACGGAAGCCAACTAGGAGGAATCCAACTAGGATACTAAGTGAGACGTGATGAGGACTGCGTCAAATTCAAATTTAGATTCCGTCGAAAAATCGAAAGCAGAGGCCCCCAGACCTTTTTGTTTCGCGCACCACTCGCCATGTTTTTCGCTTTTGGGTTTCTTAGACCCCCTGCTTATCTAATACTGAATTTTTGCAAATTCATCGACTTCAAATGTATTTTTTACAGCTGGTATAGTGCTACTCAGTTTGAGAGATTTAAATTTATAACTGTAGTGTGGACAAGAAAAAACTGTTACTTCTTATACATTTATTAATTGAATTCAAATTAAAACCAACCAAATTAAAATGTAGTATATATTACATAAAATTATTAAGCAAAAAGTTCTTGCTTTGAGAGGAAGCGATGAACCGGATGCTTTAATAACAAATTTTGAACATTTCGCATCAATTTAGTGAGGTTTAATCTCAACTCTCCCCGGTTCAGTAATGTCCAGTTTCTCTCTTTTTTATATAGGAGATTGGCGACCGCGCGCTGAAACCCCTTTCCACCATCTATGAAGATGGAAAAGCAATTTAAACATTTCTCGCCACATTCGATACAGACCACTTTGGGTAGAAGTGATCTAAAGTGTTGAAATTATCTTAAATCTACAATGTTTTCTTTATTAAGGAATTCCATATATAATTGTTCCAAGTAGGTATCTGGTAAAATTGTGAAAAATCACACAGAATTTTACTTTTACAGTCAAAATTCTGGAAAATTTAGAAATACAAATAATGTTAGTGAACTTAGGGGAAACTGAAATATAAGTCGGAACGAAACAAAGAACTGGAGTGATTATCTTTGTGGAGAATTTGCGTCACGAATGTAGAAATGGCTTTCGACGAAACACAGTATTTTTATGTCCGGGTATCTTTTTCAATTAATATGTTCAACAGATTAATTACAATGATTTTTTAAATGACGTCAAAGAAAATATAAATAAGAAAAAATTGTAGGATTTCACCTTTGAAACTTTCCCTGAAAGCTAGGCGAACGCAAAATTTGTATTCTCAACAACCAGTTTTTGTTGGTTCAAACAGTTCGCGAAATATATTATAAAGAATCTGAATTGGTTCATTAATTGCTTTACAGTCAAAGCATTATTAGCACAAATCGATGTCTATAACAATTTCAAAAACTATTTTCTTGCATGATTGTGTTGCCGTTTGGCTCATATTAATTTAGTTTTATGTGTACTCAACTTTGGCACGGTTGTGTACATTAATTCTGTAGCCCCATCCTGGCCCGGGTTTTTCTCCGTTTTTCCTTCTGGTAGNTGTCTAGGGGCGTGTTTATTGTAACAATAAATCGTGAATTTAGTGTTATTTCAATTCTTATGATTTTTAAACACTATACTCAGAATAATCTGTAGTTCGATAATAACTTGTACATGTAATTTTTTTTGCTTAAAATTACAAACATATTGACATTCTATTAGGAATTATAACTCGCAGCCAACTTTTTATCTTATCTAGGAACTTTTGCTGAAATTGTTGAATCCGCCTCTGCCTTAGGGCCCTTGATCGGAATTGATGGGATGGTCCCTTGCTTGCTTCCGGAGAGTAAATTAGTTTTTTTTTCCTCCACGTGGTCATACGCAGTTTGTACTGTTTTTTGACAATAAATTTATATTAATAGTAATTAACAAGCTATACATGTATTTGCAATATAGATGTTCAGCAATAAACATTTTCAATGAGATTATGTTATATCGGAATGAAATGGAGCACCTTTATCTACTGCTTCACAATCCTTCCTACCAACATTTGTTACGGAAACATTGAATGTTAGACAATTTATGATGGTGTCGCAGAATGATTCCCAAATACCTGCACCTTTTACCACGTAGGTTTTTGCCTTACGTTACGATACAAGTTATTTATCTGAAATTGTAACTGTAGCCTTTCAATACGGCAGGCGCACAATACGCTTTTCTCAGGGATTTGTAATTGTTTTATATCCGGAGAGTAAATTAGTTTCTTGTCCTCCACGTACCTGCTTTTTTTGACAATAAAGTGTATTTGTTACGCATTGCATTTTGTTGAGACATTTTTAGAAAGTTTTTAATGTAATTTCTGGAAAACTATTCACAACTTCCGACCGCTTTACGGACGATTGCGGTGTACGTCGTCTTTTTTACAAACACAAGTTTGAGTCATTTGTCGGGCGATAAATTGTAATTGAGCATCACATTAACATCTACAAACACATTCAGTTTTTATGTTTAAAAAATCTGCATTCCATATAAACTGGTCTATTTGTACTATTATACTATTAACGCTCATTGTATACTCAAGGTATAAGTAAATAAATTTATTGTCAAAATAGCAGATAATTAAATAAATTACAAAAAGATCGTAAGTTGTCATTTATTTATATATTTCAGATCAAAAAATAAATTAAATTTTGGACGTTATTAATAGAAATTTCCAGGGTTATCGTAGGTCGTGAACCATTTTGTTTCCCTGGAGAGGATACAGGATTTCGTTCCGGTGTCTCATGAGCAGGCAACCCTTCTTACAGCGACGTATCGTGGGTCGATAGCCGCCCGGAAACGCAGGCTGTCAGGAAGGCATTTGAGTCTGCGGTGAGGTAACAGTCCTTGGAGTATCGGACCAGTGAAGGGTGTTGGCGAAGACAAATCGGCCAATTACTCAGAACGGGAGTTCACAGCTCCTTGTCACTATTACGAGGCGAATATACAGTGTGAATGTATGGACGAAATTAATCATACACGCGAAAGAATGCGTTAAATAATCCATTCCACCCGACGTCGAAGTAAAATACTGCAGACGAAATCGCAAAGTCACTTTCTTTTATTTAGTTTTGGATTATAATCTATCACGTTTCATTTATTTTGAAAAGAAAAACAGTCTTTAAGCTCTAATTAAGCGATATATGAGTTAGACCCGTAAGTTATTCGATTTGCGATCATGGTTCCAGATTGATCTATAAAATTAATAATTATTCAATCACACAACGAAACCATGAACATCATTTGCATCTCCGCTCTTAAAGCCATAGTGTTTCCTCGTGTCTTATATTCCCCCGTCATGGCACCGGCAACTGATACACTGGCATTCACATAAACTGTCTATACTTTACTCGGAAGGTGGATGCTGGATATTGATTCTAGGATGCAAGGCGTTGTGCAAAGGGTGAAACAGACCTTGAAACGCGTCCGTCAAAAGGAAAATGAAAGAAAACAGAGCGGTCAATGCACTGAACAAAAAAAAAAAAAAATGACTTCCGATGAATTCAATAATAATAATATTTAAACTTTACTGTACACCCCTGCCCGGTTTTTCTTCTTCTGTTTTCCCTTCTCGGACGGTCTCCTGCTTACTGCCAAGAGATTTAAGTCTACTGAAGTCCTTTGGGTGGTCAGGCGTGTTTAGTTATTGTAATAAAAAAACTTTTGGCATTTGGTTTCTCCTAATAATTTCACGTCATGAAGATGTGGTAAGTACAGACAGATCACAATGAAGCCCCGAATGGAACCTGGGTTCTAATCAGAGGATCAATGACCCCTTTAGGTCACCCGATCACTTTTCATCTGTTCGTAGTTGTTATTATGCCGATATTGCACGGTCATATTTCTATGCCATATCTATGATCAAAGTTTATCTCATCTAAGTCATAGATATAAGATCACACTCGAACTATGATCAAAGCTTGTGCGTTACACGGTCATATATATATCACAGATGTATGGCAATGATAATGATATTTATTCCACACTTGTTAACATGATAAACAACAAAAACAATTCCAAGTACATCCGAAGCAGGGCGATAAGAAAAAAATGCATTACTATAGAGTCTAGTCCTTATCTTCGTATCAAGGTTCGCTCTCTGTGCAGAGTCCTGGGTCTGTCAGACCTTTATATCACAATGGAAACATACCGCTAAGAACTATTACTATAATATATAATAAGTACTTGCTAAAAGGTTTCTACATTTTAAACTAATTTATTAGTACCAAAGATTTGTAAGTTTTTTGCTTAATTAACAATGTTATTTAAGAAATTGACACTTTCGTTTGAAAACAAGAAAATTTTTATTTCTGTAAGAAATACTTTAAAGTATTTTGATGCAACGTATTCATGTGCTTGTCCAAATAATGATTTGCCGACTTAAGGAGTACGAAAGGTAGAACTACTTAAACTTCTTGTGCTACAAACAAGGTTGCTGCTTCCCGTATTCCCGCTTCTCATGTAAAATAATCTGAAAACTTAGAAAATGAAGAGGTGTTGTATTGGCAATATAAGGAACTGTTTAAACAATGGAAAGGAACTTTCTCTTCTGTTTTTTCTTAAGGTAGCACTCATGGCGTAGGTAGAATTAAATCACTAAAATGTCTTAAATCGGCGTAAACAAATAAACAGAGAGAGAGAGAGAGATGTAGTACTTATTGTGATATCAACGTTAGAAAAACATACCTCGCCGGCCATGTAAATGAAATAATTGCAATTGAAATACATCGCGTCTTATGGAGAAAACACTTCTTTACAAAAGAAGAGCAACTTTTTAATCGAGAAAGTGACAGAAGCTTACTTTGATTTATAATAAATTTTCCGTAATATTTTTCACGTCACTTTTATCGATATGTCACTTTACGACATCTGAGAAAGACATTTCGCTTTTTCCTTTGAGAAGAGACGTAGAAATAACGAAACCGTTTTTACATCTCTGCTCTTGTGCATTTCAAACGAGCTAATCAAGTTCTTGAATATTATTTGTACTATATTTTTAACTGATACATAGAAATCAAATCATCAAATCAAATCATTTTTCCATCATTATTATTCATATCGTTGTGCTTTATAACAATAAGAATAAAAATGATAAAGAAAATTAATTATACATCTCCGTGATTTGACTTTGGACTTGGAGAGTGAGTCGGCGCTTGTGCTGCTGCTCCCATTAATTAAGAATAATTCTAACAATATGATTTTGAGTGGTTCGAAATATCTCATTGTTAGACTTAAAACTCCTGCATTGTTTGCAGGCACAATCGTTGGAGACACCGACAGACCCACGCCGAGAGAGAAGGCTCGGGTCGTGGACGGCGTCGAGGCGGCGGGCGGCCTTTCGACAACCCTGCACCCTCCAGCGGAACTGCAGGAGGAGGAGGAGGAGGAGGAGGAGGAGGAGGAAGGCGAAACTGGAGTTCGGGAGTATATCGCACTTCGCAATGGGGGTCGGCGCGCATCCCATATCGCGGAGCAGTCGTCAATGTCCCCGTGTTGGAGGGGACCCACAAGGTTAGGTCTTAAGGGGTTTACTTCTTTAATTCTACTACAATTATATAACGTAACGAAAGACTTACGACCTGTTGTGGGCGAACAATATATATTTTTGGCGATAAGAACTTTTTCACTTTTCATATCTTCGCTTCAAAGTAAGGGAGACCGAAGAAGGTTCACAGTGTATAATCTACTTTCATGTCCCTCGTCTTCAAAAGCTCTCTCCCAACATTACCACTCTTCTTCCCCTCTCCAAACTTTTATCGTTCTCTTTCGTGGGCATACTTCATCTCGAATTTAAACTTACTTTCATAGTTACGATTTATAAAAACTATATTCCGAATGGTCTACACGAAGATAATATGCACTGATGAAATATCTTTTTAGAGTTTTATTAAATACTAATTTGTTGGGATTATAATTCGTAGCACATGTTTTTCGTTACCTTTGGAGTGTGCTGAAATTTTCAATCCGTTCTCTCCCTTAGGATAATCCTTGATCGGAATTGATGGAATACCTCCCTTGCTTGCTTCCGGAGAGTAAATTAGTTTATTGTCCTCCACGTGGTCATACTCTTAATGTGTTTCTGCTTTTCTTCACAATGTTTCTTCTCCTGAGATCCTTTACGCCGTTGGAACTAAGCACCTCTCCGACGTCATTTATTTTTCCCTTTAATAATTTATTTTGCGTAATGTCCCGGAAGTGATGCAGCACTTGCCATTTTACTTAGGGAACTACTCGTAACTATAGAATGATCCCGAATCCAGGTACAAAGTTTAAGAATTGGTACGTGACATTACAACAATCATTTATTGTATGGGAATATGTCTGTGCAAGTGACGCGTTGAATGAAAGAGACATGAAATAGAAGATGAATGGAAAGACTAAGTGTATTTTTTAGCGCTCGTCTAAGTGTATATTCACTAGTCAATGTTTACAATAACTGTAGAAAATTGCAAAGTCCACCAACAGTGATACATGGTTAGGTTAGGTTGTGCGATTAGTATACCCATCGTCATCTCTCGATGTAATTCTTCAATGCCAAGACACTGGCGAAAGATGAGATAATAGTAAAACGTCTAGACACCTTTTGTTGCTTTAACGTACGATACTTGTTTTGCCTCTAAACGAATCTGGCGAAACGTCTTCTCGGTTGTGCATAACCTCAAAAGTCACGTGAGCAGTAGTGACGACGGAGAGACATTAAACACGGACAGAGGTCCCACAAAGGCATCACCACACCAGCGTCTGTCGAAAATAAAAGGTTTAACCTCGAGGAACTCATTGGCAAACGAACGAGTGGAACTCGAGGGCAAAGAGCAAACAGACTCAAAAGCTGCGACGTCATTGCGATCATTTTCTGTCGAAGGTGAGGTCAGACGCCACTGTTTCTGGGAATATCCTCGAGACAAATGTGCACGGGATGCAAAATGTCACTCTGAAACAGCTTCTTTTTTATATCGTATGTCATCCAACTTTAGTTGTTTGTATATCCCACAGCTGAAGTTCTCTACAATACTTCGTCATTCTTTAAGATTTTAACTCTTCGATCAGAATATTCTATAACGCTGGGTCAGCGATAGCGATCGCAAGAACCGTAACCAGCAGCCCTCTGTTAAAACTGTATCAGCGATTTCAATAACAAAGTCTCTCTTTTCGTACAGGAACATTTGCGCGTGAAATTCACAAAAATTTGAATGAAAAGCCGAATCTTTTAAAAATTGCACGCGTAACATTTAATACAAAGTGAATTTTTTAATTTTTTTGTCTCGAGTGAACTTGAGAAAGGGTTAAATAAATAGCGTCTTAACTTTCCAACACTGGAGTATTCCTCATCGCAGGAATAAATTATGACACTATTTAGGTGGAGTGTCCAATTACGCCAAGTGCCCTCCTTGAGTTAACCAATTGTTAATCTCAAACTCTAAATCTGATCTAAATCCTACTTTTACTTCCCTTTTCGCTACTTGGTATTTGAAAGAAGAAAAAAATTACGAACTGTATACAATATTTTCTAAAACATTATCTAAGAGGTTTGATTTTATCTATTTCAGTTTCGCATGTTGTGCAGAGATCACGTGTACTCAATAAATAAGTCAAATATTCCCTATACGACAGAAAATAATAATTAGAAATGAAGAGTTTGGAGTGATTTTCTTAAATTTCAGGTGGAAATTAAAACAGTACAAAAGGCCCAACTTTCGAGAAAATAAGCAGCAAAGTTAAAGAAGAAATGTAACACCACAAAGTCACTTAAGGAGGTTCTTTCGCTAGAAGAAAAATGAACAGTGAGGGAGCGTTCTGTGAAATTTCGCAAACAGTCATTTGATGTTCTGAATGTTGTTACGAAATTTCAGAGCGATTCAACTAACACATGGCTGCTGCTGCTGCTGCTGCTGCTGCTGCTGCTTACGAAGAGATGACGACCTTCCAAATATTTTTGATCGAAGCGAAATAATTAACGAAGAATAAACTGATAAAAGCTGACCACCGTAAGACAAGGTTTGAACTAACAATTCATGTCGAAAAAACGGACTGAGGTGTGTTTATCAAATGAAATATTGATAGATGTCGGGAAAATACAAAATTTCACGGTCTCGAGGCGCATTTGTTTGATCGGATGAGGAGTGGGGGGGGAGGGGGGAGGGGAGAGTAGGAGCCGCGTTGTAACGGTTTCCAAACGACGAGACATTTCTTCATTGGAAGGATTAATAGGAAGAATTTTCTTTATACTACAATTAATGGCCATTATATGATATAATGAAATAAATAATGAAAGACTTACGACCTTTTATGGACGAATATTATATACAATCCATAAAAGTCTCATTATGTATTTGATTTGTTTCTTACATTTACATATTTCTTTTTAATGAAAATTTTAGTACGTGAAGACGGATGCTACGGGAGTCAAAGATCTCAATATTGTTCTCGTGGATTGGAGCAGCGCATTTCCTGTCGAACCCTCCTTAGTGCATCAAAAGAGCGAACAGAAGCTACGGAAGAGAACATGAGCAAAACACGGAGTAGACAGTTGCTTTTACCAAAATGGAGAGAGAGACGTCTGTTGCATTTCATCCACCACCAAGGACCAAATGTCGTGATGCGCAGTTTCTTTGCTCCATTCGTGGCTTCTTCTTTTACAGCCGCCGCAGCCGCAAGGGAAGAGGAGTCGAAGAGTCTTACAGAGGAATAATCTGCGTCTGGCCGCTTCTTTTCGATCTATTATGAAACTTCTGTTATGAAACTTGAGAAACCCGATTCAAAGGCACAATGTGGAGACAAGACAACAGGTATTTCGGAACTTCGTTCTATGGAGCAGAATAATTGAAGATTATTTGAATAAAATGAAAGCAGATGACGTCACAGAGAACAGACGAAAAGCAGGGAATCGAGATACGGACATTTTAGGAAAAGCATACGGTAGAATTAAACCACTAAGATATCGGGAATCGGCAGAGAAACAAATCATCAGACTAACATTTGTACTTATTGTGATTTCAAGTTGGAAAGAAACATACCTCACAATGACAAAATTGCAAATTGTAATAATGATGTCTTACGGAGAAAACATTTATTTTCAACGAAAGAGCAAGTTTTAAATGACGAATGTGCTGGAAGTTTACTTTGATTTGTCGTAAATTTTCCTTTGTAGTATTTTTGACACATTATTTATCCATAGGTCACATAGGTCACCTTAGGACATTTGAGAGAGCTATTTCACTTTTTCACTTTGAGCTGAGGAGATGCATCGACGCGTTTATACTTTACGTTTCTCTTGTGCTTCATTTCAAAAGAGTCAACCGAGTTCCTCAGTATCGTTTGTACTATTATTATTAACTGATTAATACATATTAGATATTTTTATTTCTTCGTTATTTTTATAAATTTCTTGTGTTTTAAACCAATTAGAATAATAATACTAATAAAGAAATCAATTATACATCTCTGTCATTTGACTTTTGTGACTTGGAACCTTTGCCACCTTAAGCCGTAGGCTAAACGGTTGCTGATGGTAAGGGGGACAGACGCATAATGACATAACAGACAACAATATCGACAAAAACATACGATTCGACAAGATGATGAAAGTGCGAGAGATATTATAATTTTAAAAAAAAATCGTCGCAAGAGTGATACACGGCGATAAATAAAATAACGTAAAAAGAGCACGATGTGCCCGTGGCGCATGAGGATGCACGAAGAGACCAGGTACTCAGACGTTTCTATCGGAATAAAATTATGTACCAAGCGTAAAGCAAGAATCTTGACAAGAAATTGACTTCAAAACACGAGTTTAGGATGTTTAGAAAAATAATTTTTATGGAACTTACGAATACTACGCCCTCAAGTCATGGTAACAATAATGGTACAAGAATCTCTGTTGACGGTTCCATGGGAAACTTACTTTTCAGTGATAAATTACAGTAACAAAAATTATTTGAAAACTCGTTTTTGAGAACACTTTTTAAAAA
Organism: Laupala kohalensis; assembly: GCA_002313205.1. NCBI lineage: Eukaryota > Metazoa > Arthropoda > Insecta > Orthoptera > Trigonidiidae > Laupala > Laupala kohalensis. The sequence goes on along the minus strand of NNCF01128841.1, from coordinate 1,182,406 downwards.
ATTGAATCGCCAGAATCCTCATGTCTTATAAGAAATATGCCCTTCTTCCCTCAACTACTTTATTNAAAAAAAAAAAATATTTTTTTTAAATACTCTTATATTGCCACACATGAGAATGCGACTGTGCCCTTGAATGTGGATTATCAATTCGTAAACTGCAGAGACGTCGCTTGTTTTCAAAGACTCCACACACGTCCCCGAGAGTCAAAAACATACTCCAAGCAGATCCCTATTTAATAAGTTTATCAACTTTCTTCATTTTATGTTATCTTTGCTCTGTCGACAGAATTAAATCTTTTAAACTAAATTTTGGTTCATCTAAAAAAACCAACGTTTAGATGCAATAATTTTCTTTAAAATACGCCCCGATGGCCGTTGAAACTGGTTAGAATTGTTTGCTGAAGCAGCGTCGCCGAATCTAAATTGAAGGCAGTGGCGGAACCAACTAATGGGACCTGAACTCACAAGATTAAGGCATACTTCGCCTCATTTAACAATTAATGAATTTTGTTATTATTTAATATTGTTAATTATCTATTTGATGAATAGATGTATTATATTTAGAAGATAATATCTATCAAATTTGTGTTGTAAAACCACGATTTTCAAGCAGAAATGCTCCCCCAGATCCCTCCTCGATTTGCACTACGGAGTCTAGATTTGCCACTGGTGGCGCCCCACGATAAAGTCTGATATTATTCGACAAGAACATTATTATTCCTGTATTGATTTCCCTTAACTTAAACTCCTACGATATGCAACCCGTTTGACATCAGTGTAACGCAGTGAGCTATCGTGTACACCTACTTGCCTAACTAAGCTTCAATAACGAAGTCAACGAAGGCTCCTGATATATAAACGCGTAACGCAAAAGCGTGTCTCTAAGTTTTTTATTTAATCATACAAGCGATCGTGATGAAATTTAAAAAGGACGTAGTCAAGATGTCCAGAATGAACATGGATATATTTTATATTTTTTTAATGTATGAAAAGAAAGATTAAAAAATGANAGATAAATATCGGTGAAATCAGGGGGGGGGGGGGAATCGGCCATATTCACTTACGCCTCCTAAATGGTTACAGATAGATGACAACTATGAGTAGCAATATTGTTCGCATCGAAGAGTTCTACAAAACAGTCCGCTACAGCATATGTCTATCTACAAAAATTAACCAAAGTTATCGAAAAAACTTTCTGAAAAGTAGAAGTGTTGAAATAAACGAGCTCTAAACGAGTGATTTCGGAAGGAAAAACCCATATCTTGATCGAATTTAATTGGTTCTTTGTTTTGTGCATTTAACGAAGATAAAAAACATCTTTAAATCTTGAAGTTTGGACGAATGGTTTAGAGTTCATAAGCGTTTCAATGAAATAGTGCAACGGCGCTGCCGCAGCTGTATCTTGTGCATCGCAAGCAAACATTCCGCGCAACGCCGAGTAATCAGCTAGTGTCGTCATAAACCGTATTTCCTGCTACTGAATTGCCCCATAACATGCGGAAGAAAGACAAACCAATATCTGTACATATAATAACACAATTAACAATTCCCTCTGGTGTTTTAAAGATGAGATATTTCTAACACTATGAATACTTCACGTCAACCCATTGAGTAAAGAGAGTATCTTGTTGAAGTCTCAGGGTAAACTACAGCGCATGGACGTTGCTGAGGAAAGTGGATCTGTGGCGATACCAACAAATAAAATCTATTCCATTTGCGACTAGAAATTGTTCCAAAAAAACATTGCAACTTCTTAGTTGTGGTTCTGGACCCTCCCGTGGAACACTCCCAGGCTTTCGAGGACAACCGGTACTAAAAGTTGTATGACAACAATGGAAACCTTTATTTATATAGTCCCTTCCTATCCACAGGCTTATAGAGGCTCCATCACGACTTCCGTGGTGCCCCCTCCACCTGGACGAGGCGGCATAGTATTGCGAGCTGTCTCCCCGGCAGCGGTTCCAGCGACTGGTGCGCCATCTCTCTCTCACCGAACTGACTCACTCTCCCGCGAAGTTCAAGATGCGCCCGCACCCTCGTTCGGAGCGCTGCCGTGCGTGCGTTGTCCGGGAGATCGCGCCGTAGTTGCCAGCCGTGGCCGACAGATGGTGCTGCTGGAACAACCCGAACTACGACCGTGTCCTCAAGGGTAAGAAACGAAGGGTTTATTAACCACATTGGCACAGTAGACCGCTAGAAAATGTTTTTATTTATAATTTTATATCCATCTCACTAATAGAAGGAACTTATCAGTTTTATAAGTTAGTAAGGTGAGATGGTGATGTTTTTGTATTTTCACAGCCCACATTTCAAATTATCCGATTTACGCCTGGAATGGACGCAAGGACCGAAGCCGGGGACTCTTGTCAAAGAAGGATATCACGTGATGGTGGGCCAAATCCTTTACAAGGACCATTTGATTCAAATGTGCCGCATGAAATTGAATGTGATGGGTAAGTAAATTGAAAATTAATATTTCGATGATCAAATTTGCTTTTTACTATGATCTACGAAAGTAATATTTTTTTTACAATTCTATCGAAATATATCGCAAAAATATATTTTTTCCACAAAAACATTTTGTCTAAACTTTCCTCGTGTATTTCTCTATCCCAGTAACTCAGATAATACGAAAAGACATGCATACGGTTTATCATCATTGTTATTACAATTATTTCATACATAGATGTATTACCAGAAACGGCAGAGTACCAGACAAAAAATAGAATTTGAAACATCTGGAGAGATTGTGAGTGACATCTCATATGAATATAGGTATTAGGTTCAAGTTTCTGTACAAGTCGAGAAATTTTAAAGAAAAAAATTGAATCAAATCTTGAGAAATTCAATTCACAACAAACCCCATATTTGCGAAAATCATTTTGAAACTACATATTTGATAGCCACAGATTCCCTCGAATAGGATCAAAAAATTTGCCATATAAAAATGCAATTTTCCGGGCATCTATCGTACATCTAACAAACTGTCATTTATATGTGTTACTCCACGAGCTCTAGAAATTTTTGTCATATTTTACCGCGTTTATTGCCAAAATGAGAAAAATCTACTTCGCTCCCCAAGAGGTAACGAGACTCCCTGAGGATTTACGGATTACCCCCCTCCCAAAATAAGTAAAAAAACTACTTTTATTCCATAAATAAAGAAAAATTATGGTTTATACCGTAAATATTACACCGGGTTGTAAGAAAATAATAATCAAAAAACGTTTTTAAAAATAAGATTTTATTTTAGTGATGAACTAAAACGAATATAAAAGTTTAGTAAGGTAATGCGATGCAATGCAACGCCAAATGCTAATAATTCCTCCTCCATACACATTTCACGTCTGTCTTCTTCGCTGAAAATTATTATTCAATGTTGAATTGTTTGTATTGAACCAGCTCGTCGCCCGAAATGTTCATAAAAGTAAATACCAATTAATGTCACAGGGCAGTGATTGGGTCGTAGATGGCCAAATTTCAGCTCAATCGGTTGGGGGGGGGCGGACTAGTTTAAAAATCAGTTGCAAAATTTGGCCCAAACATAACAGGTGAAGCTAAATAAAACCTCATAAAAATACATATGGTGACAGAATCGTAAAAATGAAAGGATTGAGAGTCCCTCTGAGACAAAATAGCTCTATGTGGCTCAACGTGACTCGTTGTTTCAGTTCGCAAATGCCCGCCTTTGATGTTACCCAAGCACATGTCCGTGCAATGCACTCTGGGTAACACGTGGGGTTCTCGATGTCACTTCGCGTGTTCCAACGGGAAGCATCTGGTCGGCCATTCGTCGGCGGAATGTCTCGACAACGTGTCGTGGTCCCATCACCTGCCCGTGTGCGAAGGTGCGTAACACGCCACGTCGTTATATTGTTCGTTCGTTCGCTCGCTCATATTCCAAGTCCCGTCTGTTCTCTTCTCTTCTCTCGCAGCGACCAGAGGCTGTCCTGCCCCCATGAGTCCTCCACACGGGAACCTCCTGTGCCAAGTGCATCTGGAGGACAACGCGGCCAGAGCTCAAGTCCTTCCAGAAAACTCCAAATGCGAATACGTGTGCGACAGCGGATACGAAATCCCAGCAACTCAGTTCCAACTCACTACCATCATTTGCGAAGAAGGCGCTTGGAACAGCACGGTGGATCCCACGTGCTTATGTAAGTGAAGAAGCGCATGTTCTTGATTCATAACTTCTCAAAACTACAATAATCAAAATAACGACACAAAGATTTAATGATATAATAAAACAAGGGCGAAATCCATGTTTAAAATTGCACGGACAAAGCATACGAGTAGAGCGAAGACAAATTTCTAGGATTACTACTCGAGGACCGCCTCTTGTTTACAGACCACATGGAAATCGTAGCAGCTGTTAGTCATCTACAGCTAAGCGTCAAAAATAAACAATTATATACGGAATACAGTTCTTTTCATTTGTAGCAACCACGGGTTATTATAATTTCAAAATAGATTTGTCAATGTTTCAATATAACGATAAAAAAGTGAGAGTCCGTATCTTACGTAATTAAATTAAATATGTGCAATTAGTTATTTGCGACTCTTCCAAAGCGATCTGACTAGTGGTAACATCTTCGCCTCCACGGTCCCATTGGCTGAGCGGTAGAGCGTGGGTTCAAACCCTGCTCAGTCGATCTACGTGAGGTTTACAGCTGGGGTTTCCCTCACCTACTCCAGACAACTATCAATTCGGTATCATAAGGCAACCCAACATCTCTCCTTTCCAATTCTCTTACCCAAGTCCAAGAGTTAGGTGCAAGAGCAGGCCTCATGGTCTAAACCTCTCCAAAAGGCATAAAATTTAAACTGCAACAACTTTTCCCGCGTGCGGTTGGAGGAAATTCGAAAAATTCTCGAAATTTCGCCAATTACTGATAACTGGCACCATATTGGTCCGTAATATCACTAGCTTCATAAGTGTGTTTATGAGAAAACACATTTTCATTAACCGGCACATATAAATTCCTAAAAGATTTCCATGTTACCAAGTGTATTTTAGCAACAACAAAAAACGGTGATTTAGTTATATTCGCCGGCAGATAGAGGCGCCATCGTCGCAAGCCGCCTGCATATGGAAATTTAATAATAAAATAACACAATGCTATAGTCTACTGTCGTAATATTTCAATGCGCGAAAACTTTTCGCTTGTTTGGCAAGAATCACAGAGCTAAAAACAAATATGAAAATACAGCATCAAAATTTTTTAATACATTAACAAAAGCGAAAATATTACAAAGAATTTGGTACCGGAAGAAGTTGTATGTTTTAGGAAAAATAGTGAGAAAAACTTATGGTAAATGAAAATATTTGAGAAAAGGGTGGGATGATTAAATAATTTAATTTAAGTTTAAATTTGTATAATTGATAAATCTCCGCTTTTGCCTATTTAAACTAAGAACAAATCTTCAGCAATACAATTGTTAATGATTACACGAGTCAAAATTCCTGTTGGTGTATTTTTTCTTTTTAGTAAGCAAGTTGTAGAGGGTAATTTTTTGTACCAGGCCTGCGTACAGGTAATTAATTTACCTCTGTAGGATTTTACTTCGTAAAATTTTCTGGTTTAACAAACAAATAAATACATTAATGACTCGGGCAAGAGATATAAGGGATATATATCATTCTATAAGGAAATTTTGATGTTGCGACATAATGATACTAGACTGTGGTACAACTCATTTAACTCAATTTTTTAAATTAACTTTATTGATACATATATGTGTCACTTTCTTTGATATTTAACTGTCACGTCTCCATCGACATTGCTTGAGAGTTGACTCTGCGTATTTTAAGACGATTACAAAGAATCCTTTGCAGATATTGGTGGCATCGGAGTGGACCATCCCAACGCCGTACAGAGAGACGGGCCCCACAAGAGGCGGAGACACAAACTACGCTCCGGATCGCAACACAAGAGGTAAGTGAGAACATGTCTGATTCACAAACATCAGCACTGCGTTCGAATAGAACCTAGTGAATATCTAGTCGAAACATTAAATAGAAATCGTCGCCACAGGTCTCACAGCGATCCCTGTCGGACGAACCCCTGCAAAGACGGAGGGACCTGCCTCAGGGGACCCAAATCATCACGTGCCATTTGTCTCTGCCCGGAACACAGAGAAGGTACATGCTATTCAATTGTTGTTGCAGTGTTGCCACATGCACGATGATTACTTCAAAACGAAAACAATTTCACAACAATTACGGCACACGGAATGTCATAAAATCCATAAAGAGGAACTTCATCATTAATTGTTATTTAGGGATTTTAACGAAGAAAGAAAGATCCTCCGTGTTCCAAACAATGGTCACCGAATAGACTTTCAGATAAGATTCATTAATACATCCATAGGAATACTACAATTAAATTTATTAATTTTTATAAATTTTAATATGTGGTTAATATTAATAGTAAGAAATATAAAAACTTGTGTTACACTCTTTGGTCCGCAAGAAAAAGTTAGTTCAAATATAACTCGAGCTATTAATTGAAAAGAAAAAGTCATTCATTATTTACATCATATGAATGTTTTGTGGTTTTATGGTTGCCCACTATGTCATAAAATAATTACAACAGATGGTTCTACTTTTGAACAAATGAAAGATTGTTATCCACTGTCATGCTAACTTCAGCAAAATTAGATTATATTATTATATAAATATTTAGCCAAAAATGTATGGGTGACAGTGTGCGTGGGAATAAAACTAGCTTGCAGTGTCATATCGCTGTGTGTCTGTATGTTTTTCTTCTTTCTTTGACATTTTGTTGAATAGGGATAGAAACACAGTGACATCAGGCTAGAGTTTTACTTCATTTTTGTGGTACAAATCAGTATTTGTGTTCTATTAATTCTTATCTGCAGTTTGAATTTAAATCTCTTCCCTTAAGATTACCATTGAGTGCTCTGGTGAATGAAAATTCAAAAATCATTCATGCCGTGTGATGAGCATATTTAATGACATTCCAAAATAAAGCTCTTTTGTTCAAATTATTTTGTTTGGGCTTAAAGAAAACATGAAATGCTTACACGAGAGTCTACTTTCCACTGGCTACTAATAGTCCCCAAGAAAAATTATTTTTAAACATTAATAATCTTTATGACATTGTTGAGAACTATTTAATCAATTTATTAATAAATCAACATGGAAATTCATGCTGGATATAGTTCACTCACAATGAAATGAGAAAAGTTAATTCTTAACATGTATGTATTTTGACAAAATACTTTCCAGATATCCTAACACTGGCAGCATTTGATTTTTTATAAAATTCTAATTTAACTAAAATTTCAGCACACTATTACTGAAACCATTTTTTTTATTTGGAGGAAAAATTTCAGTTTAGCAATAATGAAAAACAAATTCTGTTTTAATGTTTTCAGGGGAATATTGTGAATACGAAAGATGTCGAGAGAAATGTGAAAACGGAGGCAAATGCGTCATGTTGGGAGAGGAGCCTGTCTGCTACTGTCCCCCAGGCTTCCATGGGAACCACTGCGAAGAAAAGGTGATATGACAAGACAATCAACAGTCTTTCACATAAATAAATTTACAGTCACTGGTACTATTGGCAAGTAGATTCATTACACTTAGAATTTCATTTCTCAATTCCACGAAATAGAAAGCTCAAACTAGATACATTAATGTACATAGTGAAAGTAGTTAGAAATGAAAAGTCAATTTTAATTCTTTCACAATATGAGAATTTGAGGCACTTCTTTAAAGTTCACACACATCCCTTAAGGTGGAATACAATTATAGAATAAACATTAATGTTCATTCTAATATTTAAAGCTTTTTTATTGCCGAAAAAAATATATTCCAGCTTTAGATTACAGCCAAAATACATGCCTAAAGTTCTGCAATAGGTTTAAATTATTCCATTATTTTATTACTGCATTAAAAATTTTGTCGTAAATACTTTCAATGATTAATTCCTATTACTTAACTCCTGTAGCACAAGCTTAACTCTGCAGTGGGTGCTCCCCAAATGCAAACACAATTCTTCACTACTGGGTAAAAAGTACCCCACTTAACAGTTCTGTGTCGCATACATATTCAATTCTGCCTTGCAACATCAAAGAATACTTCTTTTCAAACAACATACTCTGTATAGAATTCCAAAAGCGTTTGTTAATCGCTTTCTGTAAAATTCAAACCTCAACTCTGTGAATCTTCTTATTTCATCTCCTTTACTTCTTAAATTAACAAAAAGGGGCGTCTTTCCCTTGGAAGGTTTTAGATAATTTAGATAAACTCTGAGAACATATATAATCAACTTACAAGCTGATGAAAGATAAACTAATGTTTTCAAGACAATTACTTTTATTTTTGAATTATCATCCAATTACTCTATCTGCGAGCCCTTCTGTAGAAACAGATTTTGAAGAATTCTTGAGAAAAAGCTGTGTTACTTCAACTTTTGGAAACACTACCAAAAATAGGTATGGTATGTTCACAAAATATTTTAGAATCTAATTTACAGACATCTTGATCTTGCGATCTTCTTTCCAGGAGCACACTTCACTCCGAGAAGAGCTGGTTGTAGAACACAATTCTGAAGCACTTGCTTGTCTATCTCCTTTTGTTTACATCTCAAAATTTAAATTAATTTTAGTTTTCATAAACGATTCTCTTGTGCCTTCATCACTCAGGGCTGTACTCGCCATAACTATACTCTAAAGCCAGAATAATTTACCTATTACTAATAGAAATACTCGTTACACAAGAGGTCACTACCGGGTAAAAATTGCCCTTGCTCAGTTTGCACTTCCGTAGTAGCTAAGCGTACATGGCGAAATGCATGCCTTAAGACATTCAACAAAAAGAAGCTACTTAAAATGACATATCGAAATTCTCTGGGAAAAAAGTTATTAATTAATTTTGAGGTTCAAAGTGCGCCTATCTCATCCAAGAAGATATACACAGTAAATTTCAATTAAGACAATTTTAAAATTAAGTTTAACTAATTTAATAACCGATTCTAAACCGAAATAAATTTGAATTATATTTCTTCTCTTATTGTTTTACCTACAGATGGTCTAGAAACAACAAAGATAGATACCCAAATGGTCTGACGGTTTATCTTTTTCTAAATATTTACTTACACCATGAGGAACAACTTGCTTCGATCGTACATTTTTATTGTCACCAATTTTCGATATTCTGCCTTCTGCTACAGAATACTTCATCAATGTTATTAAGTCAAGTTAATTTTCATAAAACGATGTTTTTACTTTACTAATAATGACAGGATTTGTTATATCTTTTAACCATACACATGAGAAAAACTTGTGCCTTCTCGTCATACTTTACAGTTATTGTTGACAGATATTCAATGACTATAAACGATTTTCTTAATGACACTGAATAATATGAAAAGCACATGAACTACTATTTGTCAACTATTTTTCTACATAATTAAAAATTGTTGTTCATTATATACACTTACAGAATATAATGAGTAACTAAGAACAAACAACAAATATCCATGGTAGGATTTATAAGACAGTCAAGTAAGAAGTGGGTTAACTTATAGGAATCATTATTATTAGCGAAAAATGTCTCTTAGTCATTAAATGAATATCAGGTGCAATCATTAACCATAGTAGTATTAAAAAGTTAATTGCAAGTAAAATAATACTGGTTATACTGAATCATTCAAAACAATGTTTGGTTTCAGCATTTTTCAAACATCTCGATTTTACATTACCCTTGTGCTACAGGAGTGAAATGGGAATTAAAGGAATTAGTCGTAGAAAATATTGAGCAACAAAATTTTTAATGTAGCAATAAAATATTAGAAGCCATTCTGAATAATTTAAAATTATAATAGACAAATTTTTAGTCTCAAGCTGGAATACTGTGCTTTTATCAACAATAAACATAGCAACAATTTTTTTTTTTTCAGTAATAAAATAGCTTTAAATATACTTAATGTCGTATTCTATTTTTATCGTTAGATGTTGAAATTTTTGAATCCGCCTGTGCCTTAGGGTCCTTGATCGGAATTGATGGGATGGTCCCTTGTTTGCTTCCGGACAGTAAATTAGTTTATTATCCTCCACGTGATCATACGCAGTTTGTTTCTGCTTTTTTGACAATAAAGTTTATCTTTATATTCCATTTTGGGAGACCCATTCACAGTGTTACAAGTTCTGAGTTTCTCCATTTCAACTACATAAAACTTGCAATGTTTGGTTCTTTACATAATAATTTTCTCTCATCACAATTTATAATCAAATAAAAATAGCAAACTAAAATTTTCTATAGAAATCGAGGCCGGTGCCATCCAATTTGTCCTTTGCTCAAGGACCATTTTCAGGCTGACATGGGACGGGGTTTGGTAAAATGTTACGCATCGAATGAAACAAATGGGTCATATTTATTTGAAACGCAATATTTTGACTATCTCATCAATAAATTTGGATTATTTCAAGCTGGAAAATTAAACTGTATAGTTCTTCATTTTTAAAAAAGTATTTTCAATATTAAATGAATTTTTTTATATTACATTTAAATTGCAATGTATGACGGGGTAACCTGAAAAAAAATTTCTATTTTCTCTCACCGGCCTTGCCACATCAAATATTAAATAAGACAGCACAGGTTTATATCACAAAGTAGTGCTCCAACGCTTGATGACAAATTTGATGTAAAATATACTATAACTTGTTAAAAGAAGTTTCGTGGACCACCAGTAAGACAGCGCAGCTGATCTAGGCATTTTACCAAAATTGAACGTTCTCTATAATGAAAGGAAGGCTTTTAGTTTTCTTTCGTGGATAATACTACCACTTCTCTGGGTTTTGGAGGTAATCCACAAGGAGTTTTCAAAGCATTTCATCGTTGGTCAGAAAATCCTTGTTTGAAATTTTATTCTTAGAGCATTCGTCGATTCCACTGGTCTCTACACTAAATTCTAGATCACAATTTTAGACTGTTTTCTTGCTCTAGAATGTGTTTTATCCAACCTCTCGAGCTAATTTTAATGCATGCTTAGTAACATAGTTTATATTCAATCAGGGCATGGTTGCGTAGCTCCGTTCTGACTGGGACATTTTTTCTGGTTTTCCTTCAAACATTGTGATTGGAATTGATGTGATGGTTCCTTGTCTCTTAATTGTCCCAATGTTGACATGAACAGTTTTCAACTGCTTTTTCGTCATAAATTTGTATTTATAAGACTCTGCATTAATTTGTGTAGCATTTTCATCTTATTTTGTTTATACTATAATGCAAATAATGTTGATATTCCAAAGAAAAACACTTGAATTTAATATTGACTGTCTGTCTGTCTGTTTCCAGGATTCTAGGTAGTGGAAAATGTCACAAATATTCTTCTATATACTGCAGCGCTTATGGAAAATGAGGGATCTGCCCTGCGTTCTCATTTCAAGTGCTTTAAAGACTGCAACTCAAGAAGGGAGCACAGAATTAACACTCAAGTGCTGACATCAAAATGGTTTTAAGCTGATGCAGATCCAGCACTCTCCATCTGTCTAGTCGATGTGTGTGTGCGTGTGTACTAACGGTAAATAGAGAACATTTAACTTGCTAAGAACAATGGTACCACAAGTCGGGACCTATCATACCTCGTGTCCTTTCATTCTTCTCATGTGGCGTTCAGTCGTCACTGTATAGAATTCGTGTTAATAGTTTTACATTCTTACTAATTCAACTGAATCATAGAAAATGTATTAAATGTTCCTGTGTTTTTTTTTTCATTTGAGCCACTATTATTTTTCATAGTGCATCTTAATTTTTTATTTTTATTTTTTCAAATAGTGTAAAAAAATTTAACAGGATTGTGGTTTGTATTCAACAAGAATTATTTTCAACTAACGTGTTCGTTCATACAACTTACCACGCAAAACTCTTCTGTTTTGCCTCTTTCCTCTCTTTAACTTGTTAATACTACGCCGTGGAAATTGTTTTTCAAACAAATTTCCTTCAAATATTTCGTTTTTAGACATTCCACCTTTTTCTACGTCCAGAAACGGTTCAAAGAGTAGAGAATAAAATTCCTTCAACTTGAGCAAATACTCGAAAGGTCTTTCTAATGTTACGTTATTTATTAATTATTTGTACACTGAAAATGTAAGTTTTCATTATCCTTATGCATGTTCTAACTCGGTTCAAACTTAATGCATAGAAATGATTCTTAATGGAAGTTATAATAAAGAAAAACTAGAAAATATACAAAATTGAAATTAGAATGTTTCTTAAAGGAGTTAAAAAGAAATTTGGCTCAATTTATCCATTTTTATCTATAGCAGAGATGAAAGATTTCTTTATGATGTACTAGATTTAAATGAAAATAGATATATTTGTCATGTATTATTAATAAAATAGAGATCAATTAGAAGAATCACATTCATTATTAGTTATATGAGAATGAAGCCGTTTTATCTGAATTAGACAAATGTTTTCACTGGAAAGAAGGCATTTCTACTGAATGAAAATGATTATCATAAAACTATATTCAATAGATGTGAAATAAATTTGAAACATCCATATCTGTACCAAACTGTACCACAAAGAAATAAAGTAAATTTCTGTACTGAAAGATGGATTCTGTGTGTTCTATCACCCTACTCCAGTTAGCTATAAAATAGGTTTCGAGGTATAAAAAGAGAGAAAGATTCAAATCTTAAGTAAATCTCACTCTTTCTTTGGGGAATTGAATATCTCGACTCTTCCTAGCATTAATAATCACAAAACAGTTTGTCATTGTTCAGACTGACTCAGAATAGCGCCACATCCTTGCTTTACTAAAAATATGTCTTCTTCACTGACATTTAAATGGTAAAAAGATAAAATAATTCATTGTCCTAGTGTGTCTACTACACTATGCCAAAAAAGGGCAATGCCATCTAAATAAGTCCCAGACAAAAAATGTCATTTAATAGAATCTCTTCAAATGAAATCCATGGTTAAAAGCTTTCTACGGTATCATTGTTTCTATTGTGTAAAGGTATTTATTGATTTTAATGAAATACGCAAGAAAATATGACTAAATCGAATTAATAAATAGGAAACTTGATCAGGGGGCAAAATGACAACAGGACGACCGAGGGGACCATGGGAGCAAACATTACAGAGTTATGGAGGAAGGAACAACCAAATCTTCAGAAATTCACTAAACAGAAGAGAATGTAGAAAATGGCCACTCCAACACTGAAAGGCACAAATTTAATACGAGTTTCAATTGTCCCATTAGTTGCTTTATTTATTCTAGATAATAAATGGATTTGTGTGGATTCCTTTTATACTTTATCACACCATTGTTATATTGCTTTTAAAACTGATTTATTAAAATACAAAACTCATTTCCTGCATGCTTTTCTTATTATTCTTAATTTTAATTGTTATTATCTGTATAATCCTTGGCATGGTTGTGTTTATTACCTCCATGTCTCCTTCTGGCAAAGTTGTATTATATACAAGTCAATTAGATAAAGGGGTAGCTCAGTCATTGATACTATTGTGGTTAATCTCAAATTTTAAGTTTATTCCTTTTAAAAATTGCGATTAATTGAATCAGTTTTCAAAAATAAAATGATAGCATATGATATCTTGAGTTTAGGTCACAATAATTATATCCTTCATCAGATCGCCAACATTTCAACTTTTGTTAATTATTGAAACCTCAACTCAAGGTGCCATGTAATTATTGATACACATACTCAAGAATTTCGACGGATAAATTAATAACCAAAAGTATTTCTTAAATAACTGCCCTACAGGGTCCTGCTGCAAAGTACACCCTTTTTTAAACAGCAATAAAAAGTGCAACCTAGGTCCATATTATTTTTTTACAATCATAAAGAACAATGTTAACAATTTACATTTACCGCAATGCAGTGGGACATCAAAGTGTTTTGAAAATGACATCATCCAGATGTTAACCTGCAATGTTCTGGAGTTCTGTGAATACTGCGAGCTTCCAGCGATATCCCTTCTAATGCTAAACCAGTCAGTTCGAAATTGCATACCCACAACATGATCTTCTGATAACCACTAGTATTGAATTCAAAATATTAACAACAGTACTATTGACAATTAAAAATTAAAAAATTTTCTTCATAAACAATCATCCTAAACAGTTGTGTTCAAATATTGTCACAGTCTTGTGGGTTTTATTGTGAATTTACTCTACTCCAAAGTAACTTCAATATTATTGACTGACGTAAAAAATTTTAGACGATAAATTACAGAGACAATTCCTTTTCACGATTATTATTTTTTGAGTGGTAGCAATTTTAATGATTCAAAACATAAAGAATTAACCACTTGCCAACAAAGGCTTGATTTATAAAATTACAATAACCTTTTCACTCTACACACTTTTTAAAAATTTACATGAAACTTAAATTAAGATAATTTATTTAAATCGTACTTGATGCTTCTTGGATTGAGCTGAACATGCATTATCTCTAAACAACTGTGTCTAATTAAAAAATAATAATAATAAATAACTGTTGAAAGTAAAAGCCAGCCATTGCACTCTATTGGATTTGGATGTATCAATCATATTTCCCAACTTCTCCGGGGAGCAAGAGAGTACAGTATTTAAAGTCCCAATGACCCCTTCTACTAAATGAATGGACTGCAACAGATGGGCTTAAGAATAACTATTGAAAGACCAACACAGACAGACAAAAACTACCCATGCACTCACACATTTATTAAAATAATTATGATTAATTGAAGAATGAAAGCACAAAAGGATCGTCGGTCAATTTTTACAGAATTCTAGATCAAATGTTTCAGATTGCTCACTCTTGAAGAATTAAGACAAATAAAAAATAAATTTTTCTTAGATCAACTGAACAAGCATTTTAATCAAGTTTTCATTCAGTTAAGGTTTTACATTTTTAGACATTGAAATGTCCTTTCTTCAACAATATTCATTCACATTCAAAATATTGTAATGAAGAAAAAGTCCATCTTTGCTTGTGTCTCCAAAAGGTATAAGAACAATCAGATATGTAGAATTCAATTACTTTAATCTAATTTTTCAAGTAAAAGGAAAGTCTTAGGCAACAGCAGTGTGAGTCAGAACATTAATTCATCAAGAGAAGAAAACTATAAAAAAAAAAGATGGGAAACTTCATGTTACACTTGGATACACGTAAAATGAAAATTAATCAATCAATGTTATGAATTTTAAAGTAGACTCGTTAATTCTATCAGAATCATGACAAAACATTTCGACCTTCTTAAGGTCACCATCTGGTGTAATCATGACTAAAGAAAATATTTATTAATGACATCATGACAACTAGAACAAAATATATATCAAGAAAGAAAAATCAAATTTATTTTTAATCCTCCTCCAACTCCCATTCCTACTCGCTCTCCAATTACTTTGCCTGTTCCACTCACACCCATTCCTCTCACTTCTCCTACTCACCCTAACTCTCCATCTCTAATCCCTCGCCCCATCACACCCTCCTATGCCTCTGTGGTGTCCTAACAATCCACATCACCCAAACCCCGACTCAGTACATTTGCTTCTCGCATCACTTCCTATAACCCTCGCCGAGCCCCCAAACCCATCAACCTATAACATTCCCTAACTTCTGCACCTGGCTTGTCAAGCAATAAAACGCTATCTATTCTACACCAAAACATATGATCAATAAAAAACAAAATAAATTTGCTAGAGGTTAGATTACAGTTAGATACAACATTACGGCATATACCAGTACTATGTTCCACTGAACATTGACTGTCAGACACTCAAATTAACATCACATCACTGCCAGGGTACTATCTAGCAGGATTTTATTGCTGTAAAATAGATAAACATGACAAAAATAAGCATCACGCATATGGAGGTTCTTGTATTTACCTAAAACTTAACATAGAATCCAGGCAAAACACAGATTTTAACTACTTGTTTAAGGACTCAGACTTTGAGTGTACTATAGTTGAAATCCTCGCTTTAAAGATATTTATTTTAAATATTTACAGAGCACCTGATGGAAATCTTGAAACCTTCAGAAAAAAACCTAGAAAGAGTTCTTAACAAACAAAGAAAACACAAGAACATTATTAACAATCATTATTTGCGGAGATCTGAACATTGACTTTTTACAAACAAACAAGAACATCATTGAACATGAACGAGAAAAGTTCATCCACCTAATGAAATAGTTTAATGTGGAAACCATAATAAACAAACCCACAAGAATAACAAATAGCACTCAAACAATAATTGACCAAATGCTAATTGACAGGAGCAAACACATTTATCTTACCTCTACACATGATACGGAACTAAGTGACCATAACGCACAGATCCTCTCACTTAAAACTGATACCAACTCCCAAAAGCTCCCCCATCGTAACTAAAAGAAGAATATTTTAACTCCACAAATTTAAATACACTTCTAACACTTCTAAATAATGAAATGTGGACTCAGGTTTATGAAACCTCTAATGTAGATAGCAAAAACAACAAATTCTTCAACCAGTTATTAAATTATTTTGACATATCACATCCATGTAAGCAGCAAACACAAAAACCACAAAGAAAAAAACCTTTGACTGACTAAAGGAATCAAAACATCATGTGAACAGAAGAGAAGACTCCCTACGTTAACTAAACAACCATCATGTCCCATTCAACTCAAAACATAGTACAAACGATACACAGTAGTGCTTAAGAAAGTAATAATTAAAGTCAAACAGATGACGAATGAAAAATACTTAGAGAAATCTACCAACAAAGTGAAAGCTATGTGGAATATTGTTAAGCAAACCACTATGCAAGTCACCAATAAACAACAACGCACAGAATTGATACTAGACAATAACAAAACAGTTGACCCCACTGAAGTTGCTAATACACTCAACCAGCATTTCACAGGCATAGCCAACCAACTACAAAATAAGCAAAACACAACCACACTACTAGCGCTATCAAATGATATTCATGTAACATCAACAATGTGTATCAGGGAAACGAATGAGGAAGAAGTCCTTCAGATAATTAGTCAAATGAAAAGCAAAACATCCTCCGGAATTGATGATATTCCAGACACAGTCATTAAAAAAATAGCTATGTACATAATCAAACCTCTCACTCACTCATA
>NNCF01128841.1:1099734-1164670 GCA_002313205.1 Laupala kohalensis | reverse complement strand
TATACTATGCAAATGTCCATTCCATTCTAAAATATGGTATAATATTTTGGGGACAAGCACCAGAAACAAAACAAACTTTTAGTTTACAGAAGAGAATAATATGAACAATTACCAACACTAATAAACTTTCTGTCTGTAAACCATTGTTTGAAAAGTTGAAAATACTTCCACTGCCATGCATGTACATTTTTGGAACTTTGAACTTTGTAAAAAAGGATCTACTAGACAGGCCAGAAATATCCATCAACCACAGATAACATCCACTCTTAACCAAAAAAGCACTTATAACGCAGATATACAGCTATATAATGCGTTACCACTAAACCTAAAAAACATCAATACACTGAACCCATTCTAAACAAAACTCAAACAATTCGTACAACAGAAACTCTACTACAGTGTACAAGAATTCCTCAAAGACAATAACTAATGTGTGACATACAATCTGTTGCAGGTAATCATTAGAACAAAGGTGCAGAAGGTGACCCACGATGCAGGAAAAGATCTAACAACATTAAGTTGCACTGCTTTAGCATAAATATAGACCTCGACATAAATTAATAAAATAAAAGTAAAATAATAGAATTCCTAACATATTTAATAACCCTAGCCTAAATAAATATTAATATTCTGTAATAGTAGAAAATAACTATTTTTATATTAACTTCTAGCCTAAGTTAAATGAATATGGTTAAATGTTTCAAAATTATTATATTATTGTTATTCTTATATGTAAATAGTATTGTTGTTAGTACTATGACTCGCCATACATCATTGTTATGATCTATGTGGTTCAATAAAATATTATAATTAATATGATTATTATATTACACAAGTCTACTATAAATGTCATAATAATTATTTATTCTGTTGCGTAATGGAAGACAAAAACAATATAATGATGATTAGAACTTAACAATATAATGACGTAGAAACACCAGCCCACGTAAATAAAAAAAGGTTTTTCAGATCTTTTGTCTCTTGGACCCTAATGCACTTCCAAGGTCCAATCGTTTCTTTCTAAGTATGAGACTCTCCTCTCTACTAATGGACACTCATGGGACCTCAGAATTTGTGCACTATGGAGAAGTCTGCTAACAGTAGTTTCAATATACTCAAGTTTTCAGCTTACCCTATTTGCTTGCTTCCCCAAAAGCTTTATAAAATTTGAAGCTCCACTCCACCCCCCAGTTTGAAAGTAACATGTTTGGTGATGATTATGTTGCCAATATCAGTTCCCAAAAAAATACTTCGTTATTTCATCTTAATGTTGAGCAATCCAATTCAAGAAAAAAAATTATCCATCTCAGTGCAGACAGTGATAATGAGAGAGGGTAAATAATAGCACCTAATAGTTCTAGAATACATCAAATTGAAAGAGATTCTAAGGAAAACATACATTACACTTATTCATTATCAAAATTATTGAATTGAAATAACTTTTCAACACCAGAATGTTCAACAGAATTTTTTTGGTTTTAAGTAACAACGCTACTGTTTAAACAAGCAAATTACGATTGATGTTGAAAATTCACAACACTGATGGGATGGTCCCTTGCTTCTTTCCAAAATGTAAATTAGTTTATGGCCCCCAAAGTGATCATAAAAAGTTTGTAACAGTTTTTCAACTATCTAAAGAAAACAATACAAACGGTATAAAATAAATGTTTCTCAACATCATTCTCACACAAACAACCGATCTCAAGAATTCAGAATACATTAAACGAGTTGTTCATAAGTACTGCCTCTAACTAAGGAAGACCATGCCATTTTCCTTCTGGATTTATTGATTTTTGTCAATTCTAAACCAATTTCAATGTTTCGGTATATAAAACCTTACTTTCTCGTATCCAGTAACCTGTCCATCGTTATTCTGTTATTCTACTTTTCACACAGATCTTCCACAAAATAGTCGTCGTGAGAGGTTAAGAATGTAACCCTGAAAATATATCACGTAGAACAATGGAAACAATACGTATTATCAAATTACCAAAGGAAATACTTTACTCACATTTCCTCTGCTGTCTTCGCACGTTTCGATAATCTCAGAAGAGCGTAAATGAATTAATAATCCCTGATAACAAAGCGAAGTGGAGACTTTTAAACGTACCCAACAAGCATTTCGCGCGCTTGCAGCCAACGCAGTAGAGAACCAATCAGAGGAGAGAGAACAGAAACGAAGTGGCGGTCCTTTTCGAAAAAGCGGATCTCGTGATTGGGTAGCTACGAAAAATTAACTTACGGTTATAAATGAAAACTACTTTTCTTCTTCTCAAACCAAAATGATGCTAATGCGCTCCCATCTGGTTTAGATTTTAGTTTTGAAGAATGTTGAATTTTTTTTGGCACTAGGAGGAATAAAAATATATCAGAACGAGCTGATACAATTAAATGTTAACTACGAAACTGTTTCAGTCACTTGTCAACATATTTTGTGAAGAACTAATAAAACAGGCCACTTCAATAAACATTAGGAAAATGTATCGTACTCGATGCGATAAGCGAAGTATTTTCCATTCATTGCTGATCCCAGATCCTTTTTCTTCCCTTTGGTTTGACAACACTCGTGAAATTACACATTTCATCCAAAAGTTTCCAATGCAGTACAACAGGAACTTCTGATTCACTTCACTCGTGTCCATTTATTAATTCTAGACCATGAATTCTTTCCTTTCTGTATCTATACAGCTAACTACCTGTTTTAAAGCTTTGTAGTACGAACTCGCCTTTTTTTCAAACAGCTATGCGTAAGTCCCGAGTTCGATTCTCGGATCGTCGCCATTTTCACCTGACTGAAAGTTATCACAGCGATGTAACTTGTTCGATATTGGCTTCCTTCATCCTTTGGTTTGTTTCTGACCAAAATTTTATTAACAAAATTTGTAGACAAATAGGAATAAGTTTCTAAAAATTCAGAGATATTCGATACAAAAACATGCGCGGTCTCTAAAGTGATGGACAACTTCGACATAAAGAAATTCTAAAATAACTTTGTAATTTAATTCCAATTCAATCAGTGCTCATTTAACATAATACCTCGTAATTTTACGAAATACTTATTGACAAATGCACAAATTTAATAAAATCCCGACTCAATTGCACCATAGTACGCCAGCGAGCGTCAATGCGTTAACTTACCTTTTGTCTTTCAGCAAATCCACGTGGTACCGATGACAACTTGTGGGGAGAAGTGACAAAATAAATCGTGATGAAAAGGAGAATATCTGCGTTGAACTCCTCCCTTCTGTAGGCAGACGAATTCACTCTGTAGAGCCCCCGTGCAAGATGGCGTTCATAAAATCCTATATCATTAAATAGTCTATTTAAACGTGTTCACGTTGCCGTTCCTATGCGATGCAAAAGAAAAGGTTGCATGTTATCAGCCTCGTGGCTGAAACGCGACTGCGTGCTGACAAGGGGTGAGAGGGGTGGGAGGAGGGGTAGGTGGGGAAACAGTACACCAAAGAACAATCAATCGGAAGGCGCGAATTTTTAATAGCAATATTATCTATACTTTTACAAACATTCTAATTCTCGAACATATTTCCTCCGTGTACCCTACGCGTGGAGAAGATACATAACAACTTTCAAAGTTACCATTCTCATCTTTATGCGTCAGATAATAACATTTAAAAACGGAAAGAAATAATGTTTTACAAAACAAGAATGAAAACACATTTAAGTTACCAACAACACCTCTAATGATTGACTGAATGCAAAGAGAGGGATGCCTTAGTAGTCGTTTGTAATGTTTAACTTTGAAACAATCATTAACTTGTTTAAATGAAATAAGGGAGAGACAGGGATAGCAGAAAATTTTCTACTTGAATAGCTCTGGATATTGAGAGCAGTTTTTTTACTACATCCAAATTCACAAAAGAAAAGAAAACACACAAATGTCATTGTTTGCTGTGAATTTACTTGATTGACAGATATTGTTGACAGGTTAAGCGATTGGAATGGTAAATGATGTGAATTGTTGATTGATATGGCAGGTTTCTGGATATATCATTAAAACAATCCCACCAAAGATATTCAATTACTGAAAATTAGTCACCTTAAATTCAGAATAAAGGTATCTCATAATACGTGTGGTCCTATAATACAAGAGAAAAATGTTTCTTTCTAGAAAAATAATTTTCTTCTTCCAATTTAAATTTTTTCCCCAATATGGAAACGGGTGAACATCTTGAGTCGCTCGTAAGACCAAAAAATTTAATTTTCTATATAACGAGTTACACAGTTAAAGTATACAATACAGTTTTCAAAACAATTTCTTCTTGAACACAACTGCAATGCAGAGTGCAAATTATTTCAAACTAGAACAAAAGATTCTGTATTTTTGACCCTGTTATTCAGGTTGACTGATTTTTTAGGACAGGACATAAATAAAACAATTATTTTATACTGCCAACATTTTGGAATCCCACCATTACACTACCATATGTACACACACATACATCACCACTATAATCATGGCAACCTCTCATCAACCCAACAACTGATTGAACGTAGGCGGTATAAAATAATTGTTTTATTTATGACCTATCCTCAAAAATCAATCGGTCAATGTGAAACAAAAGTGTTTCAAATTTGGGAGTAGAGCATTTAATTAGCATAAGTTAGAATTAAATTATGTGGATATTTTTAAAAAAGTAGATAATCTGTCATAGTTTGTACACTGTCTGGCTTAACGTAAGTCAAATGAGCCGTTGTGCTACAGGAGGAGTAGGAGAAGAAGTTCAGAAGCTGACGTACTTTGTGATGTTCTTGATATAGACTAGCAACATTAAAACACACTTTATCACAGATCAAATATTCTATGAATAGAAAGATGTTTGTCTACTGAAGTATATTTAATGAAAAGAAATCTCAAACTAAAATCAATTGTAGTTAAAAAATTCATAAGAATTTGTGTTGATATTAAAAACATGATGGTCAAAAAATAACAATTTTTTTTTCAGAAATCTTTTAAAATTCCTTGAAGTTCAAGAATATCATTTTGTAAGTTCTTTAAGTTTACATTTCCCAATAATTATAGTTTTTTACATTAATGCATTTTTAAAACCCAAAGCGACCCCCTTGCTAACCTGAAAATAATTTAGAAACAGATTCACTACCATATCACCTTTGCCCCTTTTAAGATGATAAAAGGGGTTCTTGCTCCAGCCACAGGTGTGCTGTTCACTGCACCACCCATGTCAAATCCCAAATCCCAAAGCACATACACCTCATCCCTCTGACCCGATCCAGATTATCACGAGTCACATCCCCATAGAGGGATTAATTCGTGTCTACGCAATTTTAACTCTTTCACTTCCAAGTACCTAGTTTGCATCGTCTACGATCTGGTGAGCATTTTCAATTGGCCACAGATGATGCAAGATATTTGTGTGTTTCGATGATATTGATAACATGATGCATGACATTATGAAAGCAAAATAATTTTCCCAGGACAGGTATGTGAATGAAATAAAATAGGGTCAAACTAACTCAAAATTCATTGTTGTATATCCAAAACATTGCATCTCTTCCAAAACAGACGGATTACAAGATAGTGAAGCCCAGAATCTGCTAATTGAAGATTAGGAAGTAACCAAAATAATCCAAAGAGTGCTAATGAATCAATTTTGGTTCACTCAATTTCTTTCAAATACAATTTTATGATACCAATAAATAATAACATTGTGACACTTTCATTAATTGTCGGTGTTTTGACTCTAATTGTTTTGAACACTGTATATCTCTTCAAAAAATTTGATCACAGTACAGTAAATTAGCTTGTTTTCTTCACGTGGTGATTCTTGACAAAAAATTAAATTAAGAAGCAAAGTTATAATAATATGTACTGTTATATTTGTGACTTTATTTTGAAAATTTTCACTCTGTTATTTTTTTTTTTTTTCTTGTTTTTCCTCATTTTCTTTCAAATTCGTCTTCACAACTCGGATGAGGAGGAAAGTTGAGGAAAGCTACCTGGGAGTGATAAAATGTTGATGCGCTTGCGCTCGATCCCACACACTGTACAAATACAAACGGGTAGCCTTAATGGAAGAAAAAAAGGGATTTCAAATGAATAAACGTATTCTTATATAAGAAATGTAATTGTAAAAGTATCTGAATACTCTATAAGAGACACAGATAAAGAATATGTATGTAGATACTTTTATGTTACAGTACAGTATATTGGTATCCAGATACAGATTTTATTTTTGTATCTATAGTGACTTTATCAGCTATATCTTTAATGTCTACCAACCCATTAATTTGCAATTTAATAAGATAAGACACTTACTCCCAAAGAACTTCCAGTTCATGAAGACTCACAGGCTTCTATTGATTTCAACATAATTTCGGAAATTCAAAAATGATCATAAAACAACTTAAAACTGATAACATTCAAAGAAAAATTCTAGTTTATTCGTTAAAACAGACCATGTAATTGACAACTATAAAATATAATTACAATATTTTTTCTTGTCATATAGTGGACTTCGATGATGATAATAATAACAACAACATTTGCACATTTTTGTGTCAGCATCAAGAAATAGGCAGCAGAGATTATGAGCTTTAAACATATTTTTCTTCAACGAGGCGCTGTAACGCCCTCTTCCGGAAACGTTTGACAGTCATTAGCAGAATAGACTATTATTGGTGCAAGAACATAGATAAAAATGTTGTTTTTTTTTCTAACTTGATGACACTATGACAATCGTTAAGTGATGAAACCAAAAGAGATATAAATCTATTGACATAATTTTTTTCAGTTCAATAGCATAGGAAACATTTATATGGTCCTCTTCTTTTGCTCTTCGAAGCACACACTCCATAATTAAGAAACAACACTTTATAATATTGGAAAATTGAAGAGCATTCTCCCTACACTGGCGTATTTAATATAATGAAAATTTATTTAATGGTTATTAACAGTGCTTTACGTAGTAACTATATACAATGAATTATGTACAAATAATATCTTTAAGCCCTTCAGTCTTTTTATATTTATATAATGTAGCATTGAGGTGATACCTAATTAACATACATAAAGAACTGTAATGGGAACTTAGTTCTAATTTGTACAGTTCGGATAAACTATCTGCACATAAAACAATACTGGAAGTTTGGGTGGGTTGACAAATATTTAATTTGCTATATACAGTCGGTAATATAAAATAAGCAACACCACAAAATGCTTACATTTTATTTATGAAACGTAGTTCAAATATCTTATAGAGAGCCTTGCTACCACACGTTCCTAGCAACGAGACATTAATTATTCTTGTGCACCCTAAATTTATAACTTGTGGTGATATTTATATATCCGACTGTTTCTTTCTTTCGCAATGTAAGAGTCCTTCGTTCATAATACATGTATGTGCACATATAATTAATATCAGCAACGTTATAGTTCATGTCACAGTATTTCCGTCATATTAACTTTCTACACAAAATTCTTTTATTGTACATATACTTGACAGCATTATTAACAGGCATGGCGCATCATCCTACACAAGCAATACTCTATTCTCCTGGTTCTTCATCTTGGAATGCAACATTGATGATCCGTATACTGAAGAACAGTAGCTTGAAAAAATAACTCAACCAGTAATAGTAGCAGATTTCCTTCTTAGTCTGTGAAGAAAATCGATGAGTACTTTGCACAAAGTATCTATATCTTCTTTCATTTCCATGTCTGACTGAAATGTCACCACTACAAAACCGTTCATTGATCACAGAATCACTAACCACAACAGAGTCCTGTACTTCAACTAAATTTATTTCATTTACGTTTTGTAGCAGACACTTCACATCTTCTTCACTTTTCGCAACACATTTCTCAAAAGAGTTTTTGTGAATCGGCTCACATGGGTCTGCATCAAAACAGAGAGCAAGGTCTTCTGCTAAATGTAAGTCTTCTTCACTTTCTGGATTGGCTTGTTTTCTGCTGAGGAATTTGCATTTTTCCCATTCGCATTCTTTGGTGGCACATTGAGCACAAGATTAATAGCTGCCTTGTTATTGGCACAGGGAGGAAGATAGGCAGTATCTGCATTCAAACTGCTTTCCGTCAGCCTGCGAAACAGAGAAAACAGAATTGTTATGAGAAACCGTGTTTGAGACTTACTCCAAGACTTAGTCTTAGTAATAAAAAATAGATCTTTTTAGAAATTGGAAAATATGAAGTGAAATAACAAGTAGCGAGGTTAGTTAAGAGATGTATAACAAATATTGTACAATAGAAGTACTAACAGAATGCATATCATACTATGAATGACAGCAGGAATGCCACATTAAAGATAAGATAGAAACATTCTTAACACAGTATGCCATCATGAAATAACGATTTCATAAAAACACGACATCGTGCGTAACTTTACATGCATACAAATAATGAAAACAGAAACAAAAAAAAAGAAGAAAGTTGTTTCTTAAATTTAAATCATGTTGCAAATTTTAAATATTTCTACAAATAATTCCCCAGGAATATGGTTTATAAAGAAGAGAAATTTTAATTCATTTTAATTGTGAAAACAAAATGAGTAGCAAACTTTCTCAGATTTCCCAAGATGAAAAAAGATTTGTGAGTAGTCTGTTATTTCATGATGACCTAATACTATCAAGCAGGATTTACACATTAAGTCACATAAATTTTAGGATGAACAGTGCACTGGGGTGGTTTACAAAAGGTGCAATAACAATATTGAACATAGAGAAAGTCATTTACTCAGAGAAGCAAGCTAAAGAAAAACTGTAAAATGACTTGAGCTACTAACAACATCCATTTTTACTTGTTACTAAACCCATTCCATATAAAAATTCAAGAAACAGAAATACTACTCTACAAAAGTGATTTAATCTTTTTATTTTATACTATTTTATTTATTTTTTCAAAAGAAGGCATTCAAATGTAATATGAGATTCCTCTTGTATTACAGCCAGAAGGAACACTATTGTTTGCATTAGGATGTGGGCCTATTGCTTGCATTAGGATCACCTTACATGTTGAGTGACGAACACTGTCCAAGTCCATTTTTCAGAGTTATCATTCTCTCGTTCCTCTTCCTGTGCCTCTTAGTCTCATCTGTAAGGTCTCCGTATGGGGGAAGGGCTGAAACCAGCACAGGAAGGGCTGAAGGACGCAGCAGAATACAAAAGAGTTACGCATCATCACTACTAGCCACCCCAGTGCAAGGTCCACCCTCTCTCTCCATTGACAGACAAAAAAGAAATAAAAACAAAAAGAATAGAAATGAGAAGAAAACACACTTTTGCTCTCTAGTTTAAGAAATGGTAATCTTATCTTAATACTGCAGTGAATCATGACATACAACAGCTCTAACAAGGGTAGTGTTTCAAGAAAGATATCGAGAGCAAGGTGAGATAAACCGCTTTCCACAGCTGGCGTGCATTAGATGAATGACAGAGAAACGTTCGGGAGAATTTGGGAACGTGGAATACAAAAGATCTTTCAACGTTGTGTCATTCTTCTCCTGCATTAGCTGTGATATCTCATTTTTCACCTTCCAACTCACATCTTAAATACACTCCGTCATCAAAGCTTTAGAAACCGTTCCGTTCATTATTTCAATAGTCTGGAAAGAAAATTGAGGGTTATGTAAGAGGTGTTAGTAAGAGGATTTGAGAGAGCAAGTAAGAGAAGTTAGCGATGATGAGATGGTAATGTTACCTGTTGAGCTGATGGCGTTGGTCGGGAAAGGGCATGTCACTGTAATCCTCCCCTCTACAACGCCGAGAAAAAAGAAATCCAGAGACAAAGCCCACTGCCAGTGCAGCGAGGCACGAGGTGGCAACAGCAATACTCAACGTCTCTGCGGTGTAGATGGGTAATTTCTCCTGCGATGACGGAAGTTTCGCCCCTGGAACATACAAACATTATTGCATTCTTTTCGTCAAAACTCATGGTGTTATCACATAAACCATAAAAAAAAAACCCAACAAAAGTGCCAAAAAAAATTTAAAGAAATCTTTGCTAAAAACAATTTTTAAAAAATATATTACACTGTGAAAATAAAAGATAAAATTATAAAATAAACTGAAAAATACACAGAAATACTTGTCTGCCTTTCTAAAGAAAAACAAATATGTCAGGAAAAAGGTGCTGAAATTAAAGAAACGATCAAGTCAAATATGCAGGCACACGTCCTGTGACACTCAAAGTCAACAAAATCTTTCCCATATTATTCGTTGTTTCAATGATTTGCCTACTTTTTTATGTAAAAAAACAAAGAGGGAGAACATAAAAACAACAACAAGAACAACAACAAAGAAAACAAGTGCCAGAAAGCACAAAAGCAAATCTCTGACTTGGTGATTACCAATGGTGATTACCTTACCTGCATGATTTATTTCTGCCAAAGTGTTAGGGATCACGTTGCTTTCGTCCACCTCGATCACAATCTCATTGTTGTCAATGTCTGGTTCAATTTCACTCCCCGGATGGTTTGATTGAACGGGATCGCCTGCCAGATGTCAACACGAAGGTTAACAAACAAGCTGTTAAGAATGGGTCAAATGGCCCCTCCCTCTCACAATAAAGGAGGGATGATGTTGATCATAATAATAATATGAATAAGGATTTAGAAGTAAAGAAATAAAGATCATCAAAATCGAATGAGTAGTGTTCCCACCATTAAGCAAACTCTAACATTAAGCTCTATTCTCTTGACCAGGAAACAGAAATGTTAGATTGTGTTAGTAATAGTATTCCTTTTCATTATCTATAAAAAAAATGGTGTCAAGAAGAATGCAATTAAAAAAATTTCAACATACGTTTATTGACATTGTGATTTCCTCCAAAATAAGACAGATACATGCATAAAAATAAAAACAAGATTACTAGGAAAGAATTTTATATGAATCAGAATGATCTTTAAATATATGATTGTATCTCAAATAATGGAGAGAACCAGGAAAGTTAGAAATACATAGATGCTTGTACTAGAAGAAATCCACAAAGACAATCAACCTGATACACATGATTACAACACACAACATTAGTGAGGAACAAACAATTAGGTTNAAAACCCCTTTTTTTTTTTTTTTTTTTTTTTTTGTTCATTCAAGTTAAAACAAGGGAACCAAATTAATAAGGCTACGGCATGCAATGAGGTAAGATAAAGAAAATCTAAAAGAAAATATTTTGATAAAGTGTTAGTCAGAAACATGGCTGGCAGATCCCGTTCCAAGGTGAGATAGGATATATTGGGGAAAGTGAAGGTAGGTATTTGTTGATTAGGGAGGGTTGATGATATTCCAATTTCATTAGATGTTGCAAAATTGTGAACTTAAAGAATTAACTATTCTGGTACTCAGCTGTAGAGTTATTTTAAGTTATTAATTCAATAAAAATCTCAGGTTTAAAATAAAAGTTTTAAAAGGGGATTAAAAAGTATTCATCATTAAAGGACTCTGAATTTTTAAAATTGATTGTGGGAGATAAACTTTTCTGGGATAATGAGCGATGTGTTTAGAATAGCACATTAACCATTTCACCACCATCAAGATCCTCAAATATCTTTTTCAATCAGTTATCTATCTCCCTGCAAGACCCGGTCACCTGCTGAAGCAAATGCGAGTTAGTGAGCGCTGAAACTGTAAGGAAGCACTGACCAGTCGCCGTCACGGCCTCGAAGCTACTGCTCGACGGAGGAGATGGGCACACGCACGAACAGGGAGGACAAGTAGGCGTTGCAAATACCTCATCTGGTGCAGGGATGAAGAACGTACCATATTAATGATTCAAGTTTTAAAAATTTCCTCCCTTTCTACTCCGAGGAATATTCATACATCTCACATACAATAGGTAATCTTTCTTCATTTCCCCTGAAGTCTAGATGTGATGTTGTATCATTTACATTAAATTCAAGTTGATGAAAATTAGAAAATTACTTTACAGTCCTCCACGTGACACACTTTGTGACTGCATTTCTAACAAATTTATTTACAGATATCAATTTTAAAACTTAATCCAATTGGCGAGTTAATTAAATGGACTTATAAGATATTTTTGAACATTATGATTAACTAATGTATTGTGAGGAGAGGTAAAAAAATAATAATACATAAGACGATAATCTTCACATGCCTGTAAATGTGGAATAAAAAAATTCTAGGGAATAAAATGATTTGTGCATGTACAAGAGCATTCAAAATGTACAGACAAATACAAGAAATGAATCCCATAAATCAAACAGTTCTGGAAAACTAGAAGATAATTTTATTAATGAAATATGTAAAGTAGGAAAAGTTCCAACACTAGAAAATTAAAAACAGCATATACATAAATATAACTTGTTAAATAAAAATATTGTTTTAAAAATACTTTATGTGAATTAATACATAAGTGAATGTTTATGAACACTTGAGACTTTATTGGTTTTATAAGTTATAAAATGTTAGGAAAGTCTCATTTAGAATATGACAATGTAAATATTTAAATAATTCTTTGAAAAACTATCGTCATGCAACGATCCATACACAAGTAAATGCATCCGTTTTTGTATTTCTAATGCATGTTTCATGCTCTACAGAGGATACTCATCTTTGAAAAATCTTATTCATTCGTGCTAAAACATGCGATTCAACATGTTTCTCATTGATAAAAGGTAAAATTAACTAAATAGAATGTAAGTCTTTGCCACACTTACCATTTGCTTTTGTGGTCTGCTGGCTGGGAACCGCAGGGACTACCTCCTCTGTAAGGAAGATTGGGGATGCAAAGCTTCAAATGAATATGCACAAAAGCAAGGCTCTCTATTTTACTTTCTACAAATAACATGCAAAAAAGCTATGCTCTATGCATTTACTTCTTTACAAGGAAATAATAATAATAATAATAATAATAATAATAATAATAATAATAATAATAATAATAATAATAATACACCCTTGACAGATTATTGGGGACCAGAAAAAAATAGCATCTATTTTTTACCAAATTAATATCTAGTTTTTTTAAATATATGCTTCTAATATCTGGAAAGTAGCACCTATTTTTTGCATCTAAAAACCTAGAATGTCATTATATTTAATAGTGTATGTTTCATCAGAATGCACAAAAATGTTTTAAATCCATAAGTTTATTTCAACATATACAACCATTTAATAATAAATGAATCTGACTCTTTAATAACTGGATAAAAAAACAACAACAAGAAAACATGAAATTTATGATTAATTTGAAAGCTAATAACTTGTGCAAGCACAGTACAAACAACAGTCAACATTTCAACATTAACAAAATGTCAAACTAACAAAAAATTAAGAGTTATGCTTTTTTAATTTTTTTTGTCACAACAGACTTAGAAAAATACCTGTCACGTTTCAAACTCTTTAGTAGCAAAGTGAGTTAACCAGCTAGCACCCCAGACTCAACGTCTTAATACACTTAATCGAATGCGTGTTAATACCACTGACTTCACCATGTGAGGGCAAAATGCGTCCAAATACCACATGGCTATTGATAAAACAATGGCAAAATGAAATGCACAACAGAGCTCTTTTGATATGTGTACATTACTATGTTTAGAGTGAAAAAGGGCAATAGGATGCCTTCAGAGCATCTGATCTACATATGAATATTAGCATTTACACATTTTTAAACACCTTTTTCACCTACTTTGACTAGTTTTTCTTATTCAATCCCCAATTTCACATTTATTTTGCATATTAACTTATTTCACAGATATTTCACTTTTTTTCTTCTTCTTTGAAATTTTTGTAGAAAAATTACGTTTATTACAGCTTGCAATTTTTTTCCGGTCCCTACTGATTATTTAAAAAAATATTATAATCATTCTGAACCCTGTTATCCATAATATTCTAGTATTATTGAGATGAGATCCCAAATTAAGAGACTATTTAAACAGCCAACATTTCAAACATTGATTTTTTCTTCATCAGGGTTCTACTCAAGTGAGTGCTCCATCATTGTACCAAATGACAACAACATCATATGTCATCATACTTGAATCATATCCACCACTAACATAACCCAATAGCATAAGAAACCATTAAAAAAATAAAAAATAATTCTCCCTTTTATCCTTAATATTTTCTTTGGAAATATTAGGATTATCCAAATCATTCACAGTGATAAAGCTATCTTGTTTCACAGTTTACTCATCAAATGTTTAGCACGTGCGTTAAAACGAGTGGAAGTAGTTCTCTTTCATCTACACATCACAAATTACTATTATAAATAATTTTAGCTAAAACTATTTGCAACTTCTGTTGTGCTATGCTCAACTGACTAACTAGAACTTTTCTACAGTTCGTTTGTATTTGAATTCTGCCTCATACATAAGCCATAACAAAGCATTCTGAATCAAAGTATCTAAGGCCTCCAATATGCAAGATATTGTACATCACAAAATGGCAAAGGGCTTATGTTCACTTACCAACAAATCACCTAAAAATTAAGACTAAAAAAGTTCTAAGTAAGTAATTCTGAGTAATACTAACAAATACTGACATGTCAATATTCCTTACCTGGAATAGGACGACCACAAGCTTTATGCTCTCCTCTTGTGATGTTCTGAATGAACCTCCTTTTGCCTGCACTCCAGTCAGGCGAACCCACTGCAGTGCATTTGCTTTCAATATTGTCCCAAGCACAATACGGATCTTGCAGAGCAACACACTCCCTGCAACAATATCAACGTTGCTATTACCTGTCCCACAAGATGTTAAGGAAGATGGAACAAAACTCTTCTAAAATGTACAAAATACTTCCTCAAATGAATTCACGTTAAGCCTCCGTAATGGAAGGGCACTTACCGGCAATTTGTAATTTTGTCAGAATTACAACGGTGAAGTTTAATAGCTTGAATTTCGTCATCAGACACCACAACTAGTTTACTATCGTCTCCTTCCATACGAACAACATATAAATTTGTCACAGGTACACCTGGTGGGAGAACCTGCAATTCTTCCACAACTACACTATTCACACTCTTGTCAGAGTCATATGAATCTGCATTCAAGGCCTTGATTACTTTACCATCGTCTGAAAAAGGATATATTTGTCTTTAATTCTCAGTCCTTTTTTTAGGTTTCATTAAGATACTAAAGAAATTTTATAACATCCATTTTTAATTTAAAAAATTTATTTAATTACCAGTTCCAATAAAAAGAACGTCGTAAGCCTTTCCATCCGGAGTTTTCACTTGTTGGTCAACAGCTATTTTTGTTAGTCGGTACCTGAGAAAAGATTTTAAAATTTTACTCTGCAAAAGCAAATAAATAATCATAACTGAGAAAGGATACATTTGAGAATATCTTAAACTTACTGTAAGCTAATTCGGATCATAATAGGGCGAGCGAAAAAGGCAGGTACCGCTTCATCCATGAGAGTATGAGATTTCACAAAGTTGACGGAAACATCAGGAAGAGTGCGACTGTCATTTACACACTGCCCTGGTCTGGGTTCAGGAACTTTCAAGCTCTGAACTGCCAACCAATTAGAATTCATTGTTTCTTGTTCTTTGAAGGGACCTTCAAATGTCTCCAAAATCGATTTGATACTAAATGCACAAACAGCCGAACCACCGATCGAATTAACAGGTGTCGCAAACACTCCATAAATCAATTTCTGAGCTTGGCCACCATAAGTCCCTTGAATGAGTTCACTGGTTGATTCTGAAATTATAAAGTCAGGAATGTAATTGCTGGCAAGAGTGTAATAATTAAATAATATATGTTTTTCAAGAGTTTGAATGTAAAGCACATACGAATTTCATCTAAGTAAAATGGATAGTCTCCAGGGACGGAACAATTCAGGCGAGATTTCAAAAATGAAGTCCATCTGTCTCCAAATTGATGAGGTCCTCCTTTATCATGCCTACATACTCTTGCTACACGAGAATAGACAGTCTGTAACACAAATCACAATCAGAATAAGTTACAGAGAAAACAGATATGGAAATAATTAAATCGGGCTGTGGGTTGCAAATATATGAAATATGACAACTCTCCAAGACATATTTAGTATAATACTAACTTTGCCACAGTTAATGTATTCCACAGCTGTTTCTCGAAAGAAGAAGAAGATGAAATCTTCATATTCCATTGTATTCACAAAATTAGGGGCTGCAAAAATTATAAATTTTCAATTAACAAATGTCAATAAAGTAATACGTATACTTAATATTCCTCAATTAAGATAATCACAAACCATTAAGTTGTTTGAGATCAGATCTTTCCGTTCTTAGGGGTTCTCTGTAGATCAGAGGATCAGTTCCTGAGAAATCAGCTACTGTTGCTGAATACAGTTGTCCTCCTGTGAAAGAAAATGTGATTTTGATTATTCAAATATAATGGAATACAAAAAATAAACAAAATTCTGGGAAACATAATTAGGGGTGACCCTCCCCCCATCCCACCCCAAAAAATACAAATTCCCTTGTAACATACAGAATTGTTGAAGGATTTTTTGCATTGATTAATCTACTGAGCAGTCTGAGAGTTTTGGAACACCCAACAAAGGTCATGGAAATCCACAAACAATAATAATAATAATAATAATAATAATAATAATAATAATAATAATAATAATAATAATAATAATAATAATAATGATAATAAAATGAAATATCAAAAACTGACATTTAATGTGATTCTCCCTTTCAAAACTAGTGGTAAAATTATGAACTATTAATGGATTCTCCTGGATTTATAAACATTTCTGTCCTCTATCAAAAAAAATTTCTCTTCTGAATTTCAAGAACAAATGGTGAAATAATGAGGTTTTACAGCTTTTATTTGTGTCAAAATTTAATTTTAATTCATAAGTAACATGAGAAACAAAACAAAACAAAAAAAAACTTCCAAAATCTTAAAATTGCTCTTTAGTTTCGAGACTTGTGTTACAACCCCACAGGTGGTTAGTCTTTAATATAACAAGAAATTTAATTTATGAAAGAAGTATAAAGTAAAAAAATGTTAACTTTACTTTATGTTAACAAGTAATAAAAGTTGACAATTACCACTGTATATGGCAGTGCTATTATGATCAGGATCAAAAGGGCACAAGCCACGTCCTTCATACTCCTTATCAAAAATATAATCTCCATTCTAGAACACAAGAGAAAACATATTCAAAATAATACAAATCTCAGCAAATGCATTTTTAAACAATTACATCATTTTAGCTCACTGACCTTAAACAAGTAGTGTCGACACAATGGTTTATAGGCATTAGTTCCACATATAAGCAATTTGCTGTCTGCAATTTTCGCCAAGACTCTAATATAGTTTTGACAATCATCCTGAAAAAAATTATAAAATAAATTATCATGGGTTGCATCATCAGATCAATAGCACAAGTCAATAATGAACAACTTCAAATTATTTTTTAAATTAATTAATTAATAAAACATACCTCAGATTTGCCTTTCAGGTAACAAAGTTCTCGGTGGGCTGGAGATGAGTACCACTCAATCCTCTGAAACAACAAAAATGTTCCATTAATATTTCATAATAATTTCAGAGTTAAGGGCTCTATTGACCTTGCCGTTGACGAGCCCTAAAACCTCACAAACAAACAAAAAAGTTCAATGTTTTAAATAAATCAATAAACAATAAATAAATAGTTAATTCATCTTCTTATATTAGTGTATATTCAAAATGACATTGGTGCAAAGTCTCTACCTCTTAAAAGAATTCAAGTAAGTCACATTATTTAAAATACTTGATCCCATTGGTCACATGAAAAGAAACCTCAAATTTGGATAGGTGCAGATTCAAAGAGAAAATAAGTACAATAAAGTAAGGCTTTTTTAATTATTCTTTTTTTAGATAATTTTTTTAAAAAGGGTATGTATTCAATATGCTAAATGGTCTCTACTCCTCTGAACATAAAGGAACTTATGAGGGCAGAAGTCTTGAATCCCATATTTAAGCCACACACCTATATTAGCAGTGTTTAAAAATTTGTGGAATTGAAATTGTTTTTACTAAGAGCTCAGTTAATGATTATTTTAGACATCGTTAAATTAGAGCACATTTAAGTGTAAATTGCTGTCTACCTATCGGTACGCAGAGTCTAAGATCCGCTGCATATCATCATTCATCGAGTCACAAAAGACAAATATCCCTTTCAGCATAAATCTCTTAAATAAAGCGCATTCGCAAAGGGCTGAAGGGCAGACAAGGAACGCGTGACTGCTCTTAGTGGATCGATGGCACCCGTGATGACACGTGGCTGCCTTCGCCTCCGCCGGATCGGACACCTGGAGACGGATGGGTGGCCTCAGGAGTCGGTGCCAGTCGCGGAGAGGCACCACCGCCCGGCATCGCACCCCTCGCATCGGGGAGGCCAGAGGGTTTACATTATCCTGGTGGCAGTTGAACTCGCAACACATTCAGCCACGTCTTCGCCCCCCCCGGCTCGACCGAACGGAGCGAAGTTTTCAGCTAAGGTTTTCTCTCATCTACTTCAGACCAATTTGAGATCGGTACCTTGCATTCCCCAACAATCCAACATGTACTTTTTCTCAATTCCTTCACCCAAATCACGTTGTTAGATGAAAGAGCAGGTTTTCGAACCTTATCCCTTTTGAAAAATAAGGCTTTACTAAATAACCACAAAAATGCACGCAGTGACAGAAAAGTAATGAGGAGCACGAAGGAAGTCGCGAGGTTGTCTAACTCTACGATGCGTCGCCAACTACGCCAACTACACCAACCTCACTCTATTGGCAAATCCGGAACGAAACGAAATCTTTGTAATAAATATTTGCCAGATTTCGTGCGTAATAAATGGTAGTATTATAGGATTGTATGCTACGATGCAATAATAAGAACGAATGTGTTCTTTAAATTATTTTCACCCATTCGTATTCCTGGAGTCGTTTCATTGTACCTCCGAACACGCAGAGTGTAATGCTCATTAACACGAATATCCCGTTCACCTCGGGTAGGAGCATCTCCATTAACGGGTTAGTAGTGCTGAAGTACTAATTGAAATTCGAGTGGCTAACACCGCCGCACAGTGTACTAGCGCCAGCCCTTTTCCCTCTCTGCCTACGGGCCTCTGCCCACAAAACCGCCGCGTGGGCGATCACTTCCTTTGTGTAGTCATCAAACCCTGCCGAGCGGCCGCGCGCATTTCCTCCCATCAAATAACCACTGCCAGATTATATTTCGAGGTTTACAAAAGCACGACAAACCCCTTGCCCCCACCCTTTCCAACCCCTCATCTAGTAGATTCTTCGTGTCAAAGGATGACGTACTTTCTCTCTCAAGCGCTTCGATCGTAGGCCTCCAGTCCTCGCAGCGAAAGAAAAGTAACCACGAGATGCGGTCAATGTCTAGTGCGAGGGGTCAATGTCTAGCGTACCTCCACCCGTTCCACCCCACAAGGGGTGCACTAAACCGTTAACCAGCTAATCACTAATCATGCACTAATCTTTCTGCCAAAGGTTAGAAAAAAAGCCCTCTGTCCATCACCGTTGGCATATGAATTACTGCCGGTTCTACGAATCGACGGAAGTAGACGTTAGCATCCAGACGAAAAATATGACGACACTAATAAAACACAACGAGAGGAAGGAAGTATCTGTAAATCTCTTAGCAATTCAGAAGGCATCGGCTCTCCTCGACTTCTGTCACGTGGTCCGTGATAGTCGCACAATGGGTCTCCTTTCCAATGTCACTTCAGACGGGAGTTGTGAAGGAGAGACTCATCTTACTACGAAATTCATTTCAGAGTTGAAAGAGTAATTTCACTTCATCCCTCACCCAGGTTATTGACAGAATAATTCATGAATCTGACACTGAGATAATGAAGATTTCACTCATTTTCCGCAGTGAGTTGGGGGAACGGTGACTTACTTCAGATTAGGAACTCTACTCCATAAGAAGCCAGAAAAATCTTATAGGTTGTAATAATGTCTGACCACATTATTACTTGACGATCTCTTCATTCTCTCTTCACATGAAGTATGAAGTTTAGCAACGGGGCCGAAATGTCTATAGAGTGTCTGGATCCAATCGACTGTCCCATTGTTTGTGTAAATAACATTTTAACGGAGTAAATAAATTATGATTGTACAATAAATAGAAAAATAAACATGAGAACAAGATTATTCGAATGATAGGGTTTAGACCTAAGTCTTATTGCTACGAACTTTGATTCACTGAGAAAGGTGAGAATCTCTCTTTTCGATTATGTGAAGAAATGTGTAAAATAAGGATGC
Organism: Laupala kohalensis; assembly: GCA_002313205.1. NCBI lineage: Eukaryota > Metazoa > Arthropoda > Insecta > Orthoptera > Trigonidiidae > Laupala > Laupala kohalensis. The sequence continues at coordinate 1,144,448 of NNCF01128841.1, read as the reverse complement.
ATAAAAATTCTTAGAGAAGTATAGGTTTTGGTATTTTTTTACATATGGGAATGACAAAGAATCCCCATTGAGAGCAGCAGGTGCTGAGCGCTGTGCCAAGGAGACCTACAGTCCTCCACAGGGTGATGACCTAACCAGCCAGATTCGAGTCGTAGTCGCTACGTCAGCTTCCTCTGCTCCTTTACACATTCATGTGCGCGCGCGGCGGGTGGGGGTGGGGGGGTGGGGGTCTGCGATCGAGAGGGGTTGCCGCGTGGCCACCACGACACGTGTCCTCTCCCCCCTCCAAGTGTGTGCGGGGAGTAACGTCCCCCGAGGGATGTGCTCTCCCTGGCAGGTTTTATAGCGACCAGATCATAAACCGACCTCCCCGTCTCGGCTGCCGCAATGGGGGACCAAGTCGAAGGCTGGTGGAGCATTACTCTTTCATCCGAGGCGCCGAGACCTCAGCTCCTCTAATGACCAGCCCAGGGAGGGAAGAAGCCGATTCGATGTGACAGTCACAAATCCACCCAATTTCTTCAAGAATAACTCTCCCATACACGGGATAACACCAATGAACCGACCTCCGATCAACCGGCCTATCCCGTTCGTCGTATAATAGCGACTCAAACACTGAATGTTTGACGGGTCTTTCTTTCCTGGAAAGTAATTTCTTATATTCGTTTATGCATGTATGTAGGCTACAATGAGTTGCAATGACGTCTCATTTCCTCGTTTATTCGTGATAACCTGATGACATTGTAGCCTCTTCTTGAACGAAAACGGATTTAGCCGGCGAAACCGGATTCTCCACTGAACCACATTTCTGTAGAGCAAATTAAGAAGTGACGCTCGAACACAAAACATTAAATACCTTTTCGTTTACACTGAATACACTTTGTTACTAGATCACATCGCATTACTGGATGGGCAACTGTGGCAGAAGAGACAGTCATTCACACCATTGGTAACTGGAACAAGTCACTCGTTGACACAAATTACACATTTCTAACGCATCCCCACAATTATCGTGAACGGTGTGAGTGTGTGTGTGTGTGAGTGAGTGGGCCATCTTTTCGATCGAGTTAATAAGAATCGAACTGCGGAGACTAGAAAGAAAACGAGAGTCGTCGAGGGGAAAAAGTGAATCGGGGCACAAAATGGATAACGAAGGATAAGATTGAGAGCGAGGTCATAAGAGCGAACGAGAGAGAAGATAACAGAGATGATAGAGGCGCAAATAAAAGTGAGGCTTTCCAAAATGACAACCACAAAAGTGGACCGTAGTCAACTTTCGACTGACTGTAGTCAACTTCGCTCGGAATGCAAAAGTGGTGCAGAAGTCGACTTCTGGGTTACTGAGATGTTTTGTGAGGTAAACGGTCACAAAATGCTTAATAAGCACTGAATTACTCGCAGATTCTTCTCTCAGGCCAGCGTGATACTCTCGATTGTTCCGACTGCGCTCAACTCTCCTCCTCAGCGAAGTTGACTGCAATCAACTTTCCTCACGAATGGAATATGCTCGCAATGGAAGTTGACTGAAGTCGACTAGAGTCACAGCAGTTGGCCTCGAAAGGGGACGAGACGCAGGAGACGAAGGATGTGAAGTTGCAGGCGAATTATTTCACGACCACAACATTTACGCTGGAGACAGACTACCGTAACATACTGACAAAAAATGGGGATGGACCAAAGACCTCTAAAGCAACAGAGGTGAAACTTCTTCGACATTGTGTACTAGTATTATAACGTGTATTTCTCCCACAAAGTATATCGTCGCCATATTGTTCTGACAGATTTGTCAATTCACACTTCAATTCGATAAATGAAAATGGAACAATACTAGTCCATTTTGCCATTGGTTGCGTATCCATTTCACCAGTTATGTACCAGTTCTGTACTTTAGCGACGAATGTAGCGAGTGAAGTCCTCCGAAGCAAAGCACTTGTTTGGGACGGTGACGATCGCCGTGGTGAGGCAAGAGGAAGGAGACGAGGTGGGTGGAAGCGGGCAATGTCCCTCCCATAAAGGATTAAATTGGCCCGTTGAAGTGGGCACAAAGCCAGAGACCTTCGTCCATTGAAACCGTCCGCCTGTCAATGCTATCGCTTTGCAGCGTCAGTCCGTTCCCACCGCTCGCACTTCTGAGATACAGAGATCCGTTTGGCCACTCACAGGTTACCATGTTACCCAAAGCATTCACTCGTCATATTTCAGATGTAACATTCTCTTCATTCCCCCTCGTCCAGTTTAGTGAAGTTGACATCGGTCCAAAAATTATTTCATAACGCACACTTACTGTATAAACAAACTAACATATGATTTTTTTTAATTTCTCCTTAGAATCCAATAATATCAACTGTATAGTATCTTGCTTCGGGGCGACATCTATAGAAATAACAAATCTCGATTTTAGTGTTATTTAATAGTTACGATTTGTAAACAATACTTTTCGAATAATCTATAGTTTGATAATAATATGTACTACTGAAAGAACTTTATTGGGCTTTATTAAATACAATTTTGATGTATCACACTATTTTCACTTTTACGAGTGTGCTGAAATGTTAAATCCGTAGCCTCTGCCTTAGGGCCCTTGATCGGAATTGATGGGATGGTCCCTTGCTTCCTTCCGGAGAGTAAATTCGTTTATTGTCCTCCACGTGGTCATAAGCAGTTTGTAACTGTCTTTTCACAATAAATTTACTTTTATCCTGTAACGTTCTGCCCTTCTGATCACACATTCCCTTTTCCAACACACAGCGCCAACATATCGTATGCAACAAAAAGTCACAACGTATGATCGTCCGTCGCTTCGGACAGAGATCTCATGAAAATAAGATCCCGAATCGAAACATCTCCCGAGACGCAGAGCAGGACGCCCGACTCAGTGCGTCGCGACGCGACGGGCAAAAAACTCCCCGCACCACCTCTCCAGAATATCCGATGCGGCGGCGCTCGCCAAAAGTCAGTTCTCCTCCCTCGAAGCCCAAAAGACCGGACTCTGCACCCAATTCGCTTCTGCGGAGCGAAAAAAAAAGCTGTTCTCGGAGACGACGCCGCCGAAAAGTTTCTCGCGCACAAAGAATGGATCTGCATCACAGTCACATTTCAAAGGTTTTTCTCCTCATTTCCCGCGATTCAAAACGTGTCCTTCCCAAAGCGTCTCCTCACTGGAATTGCAATACGGAGGAATAGGATTGAAGGGGAAAAAGTAAGATTACGATATTCCCATTAGTTTTTGTGAAGAACTACTCTGTTCGAGGCAAAGAAAATTTGCTTGGATATATCATGAATTATATATGACGATTTGTTTTCAAAATCTTGTGACAAAGGACAGAAAAATATACCAAATTTACTTGTCAGAATTAACATCTCGGCGGCATGTTCAAAGGAACCCGAGGTCGCAAATTGAAGAGAAGACTCAAAGGGAAGTGAATATTACCAAAAGGAAAAACTATAAATGTTATTCCTGAGGAGTTCTATTTAACATTAGAACGTCAACTCAAGTGGCCTAAATGGCACAATTCGTGCCATGGAATTATAGGAAAATGTAGTTGATAGAAATTGTACTAAATGACATGGGCGTAACTAAAACAGAAAACCAAGGAACGCATAAACAATTTCATCTCTTGTTCAGAACACAATTTTCCGAAAGTAGCGAGAAAGCAGTTCCCGTCTCCATGGCTATCGGAGGTCCATCGAAGGAAGCAGATCGCACACCATCTTTATACGCATGAGGAGAGGGAGGGCGCATGGTGACGAGCAATTCAATTAAGGGAGGAAAGCAACCCCCTCACTCGGAACGAGATGAGACACGCTTCTTCCAAAAACAATATATTGTTTACTACAAAAGCAACTGGAAATGTTTATCAACACGAAGAAATTACAATAGATGCAATTTTTAAAATTTAATACAAAGAAATTCCGTTAACATTTGTAGAACAACAAAACACTGAAACACAGGGTATTAATGTGTGATAATGTAAAACCTTATTTTGGTGTTGTACGCAGAGAGGAAATAGAGAGGGGATAATTTTCGGGAAATGTATAAGAATGGTCTTCATACGACAAGGAAATCGTTAAGTAAATGATACATCTGAAAGAAAGCAGAACAACTCGATATTCATAATCCACCTGACGACCGAAGTATTTTGTTTGCTAATTCATTGAGTTTTCTATTATTTGGACAGGTATACAACAGGAAACGAGTCCCTTTAAACAGCGCTCCACTGGAGAGCTCAAAACGACTGCATCTGGTGTTTCACTCAAAAGAAAAACAGGGATAAAATAATGAAAATTCTTAATCGCAGAGGTACAAACTTTCTGAAATGGAATTCAGAGTATTCGTGGAATAGGAAGTGCGCTAACACATTTGGTGCATTCGCATATCGTCTATGATACAATTAATTAGAAATTCTAAACTGAAGCTGAAACATTCAGAATACGCTTTTTATCGTAAACATAACACAGTTGTCAGAATATACGCTCTTTTAGAACTAGAAAATCTTGAACAACTTGGAAATATCGAAGCACTTAATCTGATTCCACTACTTAATATACGAAATCAGATTGTGGTACAGCTGTTTTACTCGAGTACAGGGTAAAACGCTCCCGAGATTCGACATGTGTTCACTAGAGCTAATCCAGCGTTATCAAAATTTGTCCCCGAAACTTAAATTTAAGTTGGACTTAACGATGTAATAAATATGCGGCGATGCGCGTACATCTGAAGCCACTGCTTTCTCCCCAGAAATGATAAACCAAGAAGAAATAAAATTTTAAGCGCAGTTTTCTTGATGAGGGTCGTATGAGGCGCGCGCGATAAAAACTAACTCGGAACAATCTCCCGGGAGAATCTCCGTAACCGCTGAAATTTGTGAGGGCGGAACACAGAGAATATGTAAAAGAGTTATATCGCATACACATTACAAGCTCCCGGCTCTGAGAAACTGTTCCGTCCCAGGCCTAAATGTTAAAAAGATTTACACTTTAAGTAGATTCACAATTACATTATTCGCAGAAGTTAAATAATTTTATTTCATTATAATTTGGATTAGTGGAAGAACTTAACTGCCGGTGTGAGTTACATGTTTATGAAATTCTGTCTGATAATGCGACGCCATCTTAAGATTGTTTCATAGTCCTCCAATTCCTATTCACAATCATTTCCTGTCCATAATTAACAATCTTGATGCTGTTTCGCTTACGTCTTAAGACTGGCATCTATCCGCTAACATGGTCGTATTTCTCGGTTCACATACGACCACTGCCTGCATATGATTAAAGCCCTTCACTTAAACCGACAACTGGCAATAAAGAAGGCCAGTTTGAACAGGTTAGTGAGCACCAACATAAGGCAGGGAACTATTTCGCCATCCAACTCGCCCCTCTTGTACCAACGTATATTAATGATGACCCACCGAACACATATAACTAAACTCTCACGATGTGGGAGGTTTAGCAGAGCGTCTGCTTTCCATGGCAGCAAAGATGGACCAGGAAGCTGCAACCAAAGCCACCGAGCAACTTTCCAGATTCATTTCGGTAAATTACTCCTGTCTCATTATCAGGACGACATATGGAAAGAATTTACTTACGGAAGAAGAAATCCAAGTAATACTTGACGTAAGAAATGCACATCCACAGCAGACCACTCTCTCCCACTGACGAACCAATTAATAGCAAGACGCATACATTCATTGCTAAACAAATTGGGCAAAGGGAACTTCTGAGCTGAGAATAACTGAAGGACACTTTATTCGTGATATATTAACGATGGTCGAAAGGCTCTAGATAATTCATTGTTGACGAACAAACGCATCGCGAAAACTTTCATTTGTTCCCGCAGAAACAGTAGAGATACTCCAAATTTAAAAACGCTGTTTGCGAGAGAGTATTGTATGTTGGCATTTATTACGATTGCACAATACACTCAAATGGGACAGGGATTGAAGAGGAGAAGACAGGGGAGACAATCTGAGAGGGTGCATATTAACAGGATTTCCTCCCTTACTCCTAGAGCAAAAGAAATATAAGCGCAGGAGAAACTGTAACTCCAAAATACGTTAGCAACAATACGCAGAGAACAAAAAATTGAGAAGAGAAATATCTTCTCGAATATCATTTCCCTTTTTACTCGTTAGCCACCGAGGAAGATTATATGTTTATATACTGCTATCTGATGAATATTAGGATGATGACATGTGATACAAATCACTTTCAACACCATCCATGACTCCCGCAACCTTTAATTTCTAGAATCCGATAACACCTCGTAAACTAACACAGAATTTGAAGTGGCAACGCGGATCCGATGGAGATCGTATGAAGAGAGAATTCCTCCCGATCAATGCTCCAACCTTTTACCCGTCAATCAGGAACGCATTATAGAGTGTCCCGCCACTGAATACGAAATGCGTTTCGGCCGCCGCAGGCAGCAGCCATTATATTTAAATTTTAAATGTCCGCCACTGTCTGCTCTTCTCGTGTGGGCTGTTGGCGGCTTTACGCTTGACGTGGGAAGGAAGACAGAGCCATGCGGGTCGCCAAGTATACTGGTGACGCCACACGTTTCCACCGGCTGCTACGAAATGTTTGCACTGGCAAAAATAAACCAAGGAATTATTTATGAGTTTTAATTTTACACTGCCGTTTCCCAAATCTCGATTTCACCGGGATAAAGCACTCGCTAATATGCTTCCAGTAAAACGATTCACTCGTCAATCACTCTTTTGTCTTAGAGATCATGATCATGAATTACGTCATCGCGTTCTCCGAGGGTTTTCACCTGTCCTCTTCTCCCCCCCCCCGTGTCACGCTTCGTCACGTTATGCCAACATAACGTCTTAAAACTACCTGCCTCGTCCCATCATAAACAGTCATTATCCCCCACTCATCGTTACATGAAATAATGTAATTAAAGGAAAACATATAATCTTTTGTATATTTAAGAGGATTATAAAGCTCGAAGAAAAAGGGACGAAAGGGATTTTATGAAACTTTACTTTCCAAAGTAGAATAATTTGCCTCAATATTTATGATATACCAAACGTAACGTCACTCTTTCTAACACACCCCCAGCCTCCGTCATCACAAACCGTCACGTTTCGTCAACACCTCCCCGGTGACGTAATTCATGAACGATGCCTTAACCGAATCCAATCGTCTTTACGAACGATTCGATCGAATTTTCTTTATGACACCAACGCAAATTATTTGATGGAAACTAATTTAACCAAAATATGATAATACTAAATACATCCTCAAAAATAAAAGTGTGCAAGTAAATGGTGAAGTAATAAAGGAGGAGCTGGCGAGGTAACGCGCCAACATTGAACGCGCCGTGTAGGAGTAAAGGGTCTCGCGTCGAAGAGGTGCTTTTAGAACCCCTCTCCCCCCCCCCCCCTGTACTTAAGAGACACCTGTCCGAAGAAGACAGGAGTTGCGATGAAACGCGTAACAGACGCTTCGATGCACTCCCCATCGCACTTCACTCGGAAAATTAGCTGCACTTGGCGAGAGGAGGGAACTGACATAGACGACGCAAAAGGAATCGTCTTTGCTACTTTGTACTATTCTTAGATTCCACATGAAACGTTTGTTAGACAGCGTTCAATGGGATTCTCATTTTCGACAAAGTGACCTCTCGTATTATAAACAAACAAACAAACTTGATTGTCTAAAAAGGCTGTTACAAACAGCATATGACCACGTGGAGGGACAGTAAACTAATTTACCCTCCGGAAGCAAAACCATTTAGGCCGTGTCCTGCAAAGGTGACAAACGCGTCCGACAACTTCAAGCGACAAGAGTCAAACACACGCTTGTAGTCATCAGTCTGTCCTACGTGAGCAATAACGACACTAGCGCTACAAGCGCGACATTCGACGACGCTTGAGTTTTGTCGCGCGTCAGACGCTACAATTTTAAACAAGGAGAATATACAAAGAGTATATAGTCCCCTTGATTTCACACAACCTACTTGACGATGATAGAGATTTTATCGTTTGTAAACAATAAAATGTAGTTGTATGGAGTAGGTCTTGACATTTCGTCGTGATCTCGCCTGAGGCTACTGTGTTATATAGGTAAGCAGCTCATGTAGTATCGAAGTGATTACGGTTTTGTACAAGTTTAGAAGACGACGAACAGATTTTTTTTTGATATTGTAAGTTAGTTCCTTTTTAGTAATGTAATCGTTAATGCCATTTTCAAGGAAATAAAAAGTACGAATCAACACACTGGTGTATTCAAAAACGTTTTTGCACGCAAAAACAGTTGCGAGTACAAACGTTAAAATTCAATGTAATTAAGATGCTATTTTCTGCTTAATTTATTGCGTTTTCATGGCATATTTGCCTTAGAATCACGCATTTCGTCCGATCAAGGGCACTAAGGCAGTGGTGGATTTAACATTCCAGCACACCCGTTAAATGTGAATATAAAGCTAGTTACGTGTTATAATGTTGACAGAATAACAATAAATTTATATTTAATAAAACAATGAGATAGTTCACTAGCACATATTGAACTGTACATTATTCGGAAAATATTGTTTATAAATCGTAACTATTGAAATAATTTTAATTATTACAATACATCGCCGACCCTATGCAAGAAAGTAGAGACCCTGTACATGGAATCCTGCTTTACCCAAACCCGTGCCAGGAACTGATGACTGTTTTAATCTAACTCTTCTAAGATTTTTTTTACATTAGTTATTGTATCTCATCAATTCTTATTTGATATTTGAAATTGAAGATATTTCATGACTTGGAGGACTTGTTAACAATTCCGCAATTAAATGAGAATGTGCTTGTATTCTGGAGTAATGATGCGCATTCTCACACTTCTTCCTGTTCGTTCGTCACGGGTGAAATCACATCTCTAGTGTCGTGACGCGGCGTGTGTAACGGCGTGTGGAGACGTGATCACACGTCTGCTGAGAGCATTAAACGTTAAGGTATCTGCTCTGACCGAAGGGAGCCATTCGCAGGGTCATATCACGCTCTGAGAGGCACCTGTCCGCTTCCTTCCGTCCACGGACTGCGAAGTGAACGGAGAGGCTTTCAACGTAAACTTGGGTCCGCTGCTCCTCTCTAATGTTAAGCTTCTTACGACGAGAGGAGTTGCCAGGGAGGGAAGTTTTGGACAAGTGCTCTTTCCGACACCTCACTGACTGTGACTCATGCACTGCTCAAGCGAGCGAGGGTGCTTCCTCAAAAATACGCTTTTCAAATTTGGAACGGGTACTCTCCCAGTTTGTACTTTGTCACAAAAATAGAATACCCATGAAAAAATTTTAATTTAAAAAATATATTTTAGATATCTCAACTTTTCTTTCAAGTCGCGAGTAATTTTTTAATTTTTAGTGGCTGTCGCAATACTCTCAATCGAACGTTATGAGTAGCGTAACCTGGGAGACATTATGAACTTATTACGATTTTTTTAAAAATACGAAAGATGCAGTACACAGTTAAACTAAGTGGTACTAATCCTACTATTAATGTCCATTATATAATCAAGATCGTAAATCTTAAATTATTTCTCTATCTTGGTTAACCTGTAAGATTCTACTAGAGCTTAGAAAATAATTCTAGGTGTAACGACATCTTACGATTGGCAAATTAATCAGTTATCACAGGAGAATGGTAAAAAAAAATGATTTAAAATAATATTACATTTTAAATTTATAGTCAAAAATGCAGATACAAATTACGTATATGACCACGTGGAGGATAATAAACTAATTTACTCTCAGGAAGCAAGCAAGGGACCATCCCATCAATTCCGATCAAGGACCCTGAGGCACTTTTCAGCACACTTCTAACAATAAAAATAGTACGGTACGTGTTATAAAATTAACATAATGACAAAAATATTGCATTTGATAGAACAAAAAAGTTATTTCTAAAGTACGAATTATTATCAAACTATAGATTATTCACAAAGTAATGTTTACAAATAACACTAAATTGGAGAATTTTTATTTCAATAGATGCCGCCCGCAGGCATGAGCATAGGGTAGTCTCTGTATAAAAAATTCGCGTCAACCTGAAGGAAAACAAAATTAACTCCAAGTTTGAGATATGTGTTTGCCAATGTAAACACTTTTCTTTTGCCTCGTTCGCTTTTTCATTGTTTCCGCTTCTCCGGAGACGATTGAAAATAATTGCCCGCCTCGAAGGTCGGCGTTTAGGATCAATAAAAAAATCATCAATTTCCATGAATCTTCATTTTCTCACCACCGCCAGCGCCACTGCAGAGACAAATGACGAACAATATAGCAGAATCGTCGGATACAAGACTTTCTATCACCAACAGATGGTCGCAAATCCTTCCATCCTTCCTTCCTTCTTCCGTTACAACCTGTTTCGCAGAGATTTTCACTTCCGCTCCAACAGACTCATTGATGTACCGATCCTTCTTCACAAAGCTCTCGAGAAAAAAGAGAAAAAAGAAGAAGAAAAATAGTAGGAATAAGCGCCGACGCGAAAGACAAGGGTGATTCATTCGCAGGACGACATTTATAAATCTCGGAGCTTCTTCAATAATGGAGAAAAGATCCCAGTTTCACCATCGAATTATCATTTCTTTATTTGCAAGTTTGCTCCTCAGCTAAAGATAAAATTTAATGAGTTGTTGCAGCGTCGTGTATCGAGGTGCGGACGTTTCGACCGAATCGAACGGGGAGTGGCTTGGTGGTGAGCAAGCACGCTAGACCCAAAGAGACAGACAGTGTGGGCACCTCGACAGATGACGCGTTAACAACCCGGAAGCCAAAAGATACCTCTGACAACCACGACAGACGAAATTTCGTGTGTTTGCAAAAATAAGTCCATTATAGCATTATCCACTCGCTTTACAATACAGCGGATTAAATATTATAATTGGTACAACAGAAAATTAAATATTACGGTTAATCCACGAGATGTACTTATGTGGATTATCGGCGACCGCAGTTCCCATAATCCCATCGCCACAAATCCCGAGTCTTTACACACATATTTGGTTCGGGTGCTTTATTTCCCAGACTTCTTCCTGGCTCTTATATCGCCATATCACCATATCATTCCCACCCCTCCTCACCAGTGTGATCCGGTGACGACCCATGAGACGGATGGGAGATTCTATAGCCGATAGCTCACCCTCTTCCTTCCCACCCCCTCCTCTGTTTCGTAGAAGGGGTGTCCCTCAATAACATGTACACACAACAACTACGCAGCATCCAATTGATCGCGTAGATGGGAATATGAGTGTTATCCCACAATTACACTCATTTGGAGGAAGACATTATAAAGAACAAAGGGGAGAACATATTGAATTTTCTTTTCTTTTTTTCGTACCGTACGTATTCACATATCGAGACCTTGTTTTCTTATTATGATCGTGCAATCTTATAGAAAGTGAATGAAATGTAATCTAGGTTGGTAATCCAGGTTTCCTACATCGCCTAACTTTTATGACATGAGTATTATTTAAATTTCCCCTCCCCCCCCCCAATCCATTACCTTTAAGTGACCAATTAGTGTATTTACTGTATTTCACTTTTCTTTCTTGAGAGCGTCTCTAACGTATTTCTATAAAATTCATAGGGAATAGAGAGTTGGGAACAGAGGGANTTTTTTTTTTTTTTTTTTTTTTTTTGGTACGTCGTTCAATACATGTGTGAACTTGAAACCACATTTTGGTATAAAGCATAACGCTACAACACAGAAGATCCAGGATGGAACTTATTGTGGACTATTTCATGTTTCTTTTCTCTTTTGAATTATTTTAGGTCCGATTATACATCCGTAAGAATCATGTGACTATTTTGCTTCAACTAGAAACATTGTCATCCGAGGAAAGCTGTCACACGCAGATTTCTTTTGCCTCATGATTGGATGTGATTGAGCTGATTCAACTTCTTTTACGAGGGAACCAGAGCACACATTTTTTTTTTTTTTTTGTGGGGCTTTAGGGCTCGTCAACATCAAAGGTCATTAGAGCCCTTAAAACTTGTACAGGAAGGGAAAATGCAGTTACGCACTAGGGAGAGCCAACATGACTCTCCCCGCGTGTGGGACTCGCCAAACAACTCAACCATACCCACTAAAAACCCTCCTGAATTACAACTCAAAACTCAAATCCCATTATATCTCACGACATTACTAAATAACATTAAAAAAAAGAAGAAGAAGAGGAAAGAGGAAAATGAACGATACCCTAGCCCTCGCAATCTAGTAGCGTCGGGATCGAAAAGAACAAGAGGTGACCAAGGGAGATCAGGAAAGAGAAAGGAAGGAGCATGGCACAAGTAAGTGGAAGCAATGCCAGACTCAGCTCGGGGTCCCGTGTTCGCCAAACACGTACTAACTAGATGTTAGCCCCCTGGGGGGACCAGAGCACACAGTCTCAAACTGGAAGCGAAAGCACTCCGTCAACCAAAAGGCAAGCACTGGGGGCAGGGCAGGGCAGGGCAGGGCAGGGCACGATGGCGAACGCTCGCTATATACATTATTGCTGTAACAACGGGAGGCAAATACAAGCGAATAGGGTCTGTTTAGTCGTTTGATATGCACACAGGCAGGGGAAACCACTGCAGCTCCTAAATATGTATTGCGCCGATGATTGTTCGCACTGGCCGATCGATATGTTCCTTCAATAATTTCAACTATCATTCATAAATGAATCAATTTTTGTTCGAAACAGTATTTCTTTTTGAATACTACTTATGCGAATCCGGTTGAATTCAAGTCAGGGCGCGGCCAAGTTTTTTAACAAGCGGGGGGTGCAAGATTTTGTCCCATTAGAAATAATGTAGGTACATAGATGGTCTCATCCCTTTTGACCAGGTGTGGGATTAACGCCGGGAAATTTTGAACAACATTCTTCTCATTTCCTTACATACTATCATTTTGGTTTTTAAGAATTCGGAGGGAGTGTGCGGGGGTGGGGGGGAGTTCCTCTCCCTGCCTCCCTGATTAAAAGGGAAGAAGAAACAAGCATATCGTTGTCATCTTTCTTTCGAGTGAAGCCAACATCAAGAAGATAAATATAAAAGTGTGAAAGTAAATGGTGAAGTAATAAAGGAGGAGCTGGCGAGGTAACGCGCCGTGTAGGAGTAAAGGGTCTCGCGTCGAAGAGGTGCTTTTAGAACCCCTCTCCCCCCCCCCCCTTGTACTTAAGAGACACCTGTCCGAAGAAGACAGGAGTTGCGATGAAACGCGTAACAGACGCTTCGATGCACTCCCCATCGCACTTCACTCGGAAAATTAGCTGCACTTGGCGAGAGGAGGGAACTGACATAGACGACGCAAANCCCCCCCCCCCCTGTACTTAAGAGACACCTGTCCGAAGAAGACAGGAGTTGCGATGAAACGCGTAACAGACGCTTCGATGCACTCCCCATCGCACTTCACTCGGAAAATTAGCTGCACTTGGCGAGAGGAGGGAACTGACATAGACGACGCAAAAGGAATCGTCTTTGCTACTTTGTACTATTCTTAGATTCCACATGAAACGTTTGTTAGACAGCGTTCAATGGGATTCTCATTTTCGACAAAGTGACCTCTCGTATTATAAACAAACAAACAAACTTGATTGTCTAAAAAGGTTGTTACAAACAGCATATGACCACGTGGAGGACAATAAACTAATTTACCCTCCGGAAGCAAAAGCAAGGGACGTATTCCATAAATTCCGATCAAGGGCCCTACTTCAACACTTCAACACTTTACTCCTAACGATAAAAATAGTTCGGTAAGTTTACAACATTAACAGTATACGAACAAATTTATATTTTATAGAACAAAAAGAACGTGTTCAGAAGAACGTATTATTATCGAGCTATAGATCATTCGGAATATTAAAGTAACTACATTGGGGAAGTAAAAGACTAGAACCAACGCTGGTGGTGAGGTGAGGGAGGGGAAGGAGGGACACGAGGTAGCTTCGCGTGACGTCATGGAAGCCTATTACCCTTGACAAATTAGCTGGAGGAAAAGGGAGAATCCATCACAGTCGGTGGAGAGGCAGTCAGAGGGGGGCGTATTTCGGTATTCACGCTTTATCATTCGTTGCAAAGCGAAAAGCTACCGCACCGGCACCGGCACCTCCTGTCAAGAAGTAGGTCATCATCACACGCAATAGAAGTCGTCAAGCATTTAATTCTGTGAGGGTTTACACCAAATAAACAGTGGGTACGATTTATAACAAGAACTGCGTGGAAGAAAATAATCTGAAATAATAAGCAGTAGTTCCCTCAGGTGGCTCAGGTGTTAGCGGTCTTGCTCGTAAGTCATTTCGGGGTCAGAAAAAATTGTATATTTTAACTTCAATATCTCAGTTCATATAGGTGAGACTACAAATCCTCGATCCACGTTCATTATTCGCAGGCGCCCAAGCACCGTTCCTTCCATGCATGGTCACTCGACACCATTAGTCATGACGGCCGCTCGAGAACGACAAGACAGACATGCATCATTTCAATGGCTGGCTAAATGCAGTGGAATAGAGCTTTAAAACCATCGTTCTTTCACGCATAAAGCAAACTACTCTTCAGATATTTTAAATAATAATAAAAGTTATATAATATGTTATTGATCATTTATTAATAACCAACACGACAAAAACAATTAAACAAAATTATCGTATTTTCATTAAATAAAACTTAACATTTATCATATAATTTGGCTAGAAGTCTCTGTCCTTGTAAGAAGGAATATTTAAGTATAAATAAATAAACAAACAAACGTTTTTGTCAAAAAAGCAGTTGCTAAATGCTTATGACCACGTGGGGCATAATAAACAATGTTACTCTCCGGAAGCAAACAAGAGACCATCCCAGCGATTCCGATGAAGCGAAGTGGCGGATTGACTAGTTATAATTTTTTTAAAAAGACGTAACTTGTTATTCCAAAATGAATCGTAGTTATAATACGTGCAGTCAAAATTTATATAACTCTTGATTTCTCTGAAATCGCGAAGCATCTCCGTGATACGTTCCTGTAAACACCGAAGATGTCTAATGAACCTCTCTCTTTACTCTCTCTCTCTTTCTCTTCCTGCGTTGCCGCCACCAGAGATCTATAAATCCGATACTTCCGGCGCAGCGGATGCTGTATCACGGGTCCCCGCTCGAGAGCCCTCCAGGCCACTTATCGACCTATCGAAGACGCAATACATCTCGAGGGTCGTCTCCTTGTTGCTGGCATCGTCTACTGCAGCGATATCTCGCTCGCCTTTTCCTCCCATCGGATAATACTTGGAACACGGCCACTTGGAGACGCATACTGCAAGTGCGGTTTATGAAGCAGCAGGATACATTTTGAATTTGCACGTTCATGGGTTGAAATGAGAGCGGACCATGACCAACAATAATGACTAACGGCGACCAATGCCACCTCCAAGTATTCTTAGGAGAAAAAAAACTCCTGTGTATATGATAAACGTCGAAAATGTAGACCAACTAAAATCTGCCATGAACGAAACAAAACAACGGCAATACGTCAATGAATAAAATGTAATATGTTGAGAAGCTGGAGTTGGTAACGTACAATACAAATATTTTAGTATTTCTTTAAATGTCTAAACATATTCAAGAATGGTATTACGTTAATATTATAACACTTACCCAACTATTTTCATTGTTAGGAATCATTGTGTTGAAATCATATATCCGTCTGTGATACGTCCCTTGCTCGTTTCCGGAGACTGAATTAATTTGTCCTCCACGTGGTCCTCATACGCAGTTTCCTAACTACCTTTTTGACAACATTTTTTTATTTAAAAGATACTACTCTTACATTTTTATAAAGTTTAGGCTGTTAAAGATTTTCTAAATCTTTCCTTACAAAAAGATCAAAACTCTTTCAACCCCTCTGAGACGGGAATACGCAGTTTTCCTTCCGTTAGATAAAACTCAATATGCGAAGCACCAGACATGACATTTCCCCAACGAAAGGAAACAAGCTCAAAGCTGCATCGGCCAAAATTCCTTCAAAGCGCACATTGAAGTCGAAAGAAGAAGAAGAAGAAGAAAAGTTGTTGCAACTGGACCACAGCGTCCTCTCACAGAGTCGCGAGTAATATTTCCCCTTCCTTCCCTCCCCGTTAATCCCCTAATTCTGATTTTGTCCGGCATTATCTCCATTTCGTTCCAAGAGATTCTTGTTTGTCTTTGAAGCAGGTTGTCAGCCGGCGGAGGTCAGTGTCCTCTAAATTGCTCGAGTGGGCGAAATGATGCATTGTGGGATGGCTTTAAAGATACACTCATATTCGGTGACAAAATACCAACAGTTTTTCATAAACACACGATAGATCACGGGAACTTCTCTCAATTTTAGAATTTGTACCTGTACCTAATTACGATATTTAGATACAAATTTCGTATGAAGAAAAGGTGCTAAAATAAGGGGAAGGGAAGGGAAAAAATGGTGCTCAATTAATTCAACTAATTCGAGAAATCATCTTTTGCTCCTGTTCTAATTCATCGAGTTACAAATGAGTGCATCACTTATCAAATCATCACTTATCAGAAAAAGAAACGAAGACAATAAGAAGTAAACATCTTCCGATCGTTTCATATCTGCAGAGTCAGGTTTACTAACTAAGAGATTTCATATTGATACGATGAAGGGAATAAAACTCTCATGTCGTATCTCTTATACTTTGATACGTAGTATGTGCCCTAGAAGACTACTGAAAATCTGCAGCAAAAGCGAGGGATTACGAGGGAATTATGGAAACGGTTGCAAGAAAAAGGGATAAAGGTACCAAAAAAAGGGAGAAGAAGACAGACAACATTTCCAGAGAGCTTCAATTTACCCCGAGGGAGGAAAAATGTGTGCATTTAACCCAAGTGACACATTAAAGTAGATTTTTCTGTAACAATTTAGTGCAGGCAAAAAAGCACAGTGAAATACAGAGACAGCTCGCAATTCGGTCGTAAGACGTGGTAAAAATTTGAAATTGTCACATTTACCCCGAATTCATCCTATTTAAATGGGAACTTCAAAAATTCCCTTTTCCTTGAAATGAGTCTACAAACGGAAAGCAACACTGTAAGTTTATTTCAGGAAACAAGTGATTTAGAATACATACAAATTAAAGTAAGGTATTTGTCAGATCAACTATTTGATGCACAATTGTTCTTCATCGAGAACCAAACCTGCAATCACATTAAATGCAAAAACACCTTTCAGATTCTAGAGATACGGTGGATTCTATTCTTTTATTCCATAACCTCGTAATGAACACATCAGCAGCAAAATATTCCTCGTCACAAGACAATGTTCTTCCGTTAAAACAACACAAATTAATAAAAGTTAACCACGTGACACCAGAGGGAACAGCGTTTGCTCGCGCAACATTTTTAAAAATATATATTTACAATTCCTCTGAAACAAATGAGGTATGTTTATGCGAAGGGCCGCAGGAGGGCGCTGGTGGAGAGGCAGGGAACTTAAATAAAGCTGGTGGCCAGAACGAGTTTAGATTACGTAATGATTCATCTGCACACGCTGTTATGGAGGACGTTCACTGGTTGCAGCAACCAAAACCATGTCTCATACCTCCGGGCAGTAGCAGCAGCTCAGAATAAGAAAGTTCCTCAGCGAAACGAGATGCAAATCACATCCAACGAACCACGGACCGATCAGTTTAGGTTATTGAATAACAGGGAAGTTTCTATTAAAAAAGGTTATCGATTGGGTCTCAAGAAGAAAAAATATCGACACGAACACTGATGCAGCTCTACTTCCGAAAATTTTAATAATAAAACTATGATAATAATAAATCTTGGAAGATGATAAAACTACGTACAGTTGAACCCCTCTTAACCGGCTTATTCTGTGGAAACGTTTCCCCCCCCCCTTCTTTTCTCTTTCAGTGGCAGGTAGTGACTCAAACATTCCAGGGCCTTTGCTAGAAAGTTCCTGGAAATTAATAAAACATTGGGATGGCATTGCGACGTTAAGTGTCTCTTGATTTTAATTACATGGGGTGTTTGTTTATGTATTTAGGTCTCAGGTACATAACATAACAATGACCAGACGAAATCGTAATTTTTCACGGAAACCTCAAATTAACCGGCGCCTAACGCGGTCTCTCTGTCCCGACCACACCGGTCAAAAGGGGTTCTCCTGGAGTACATTTAGACACCAGAAATTCATGTAAAATGAGAAAAACTTAGTTTCGAATAAATATCCTCATTTTGAAAACTCACCATCTTCAAATAATAATAATAATAATAATAATACAACAGTAGAACAAAAACCGTCTATTTTTTTAAACGAAATTCACGAATGAAAAAAATAAAATAAAATTAACACGGACAGAATATCGAAAAGAAAAGAGAAGAAAATCATTTGCACGCTTTTGTATGTTGGAGGCTTGTGTGTTAGCAGCGAGGCGTTTGGACAGAATCTTCCTTCTTCCTTTTGCGCTCTCTGGTGGGAAGAAACGAGAAACACCACCGCCACCGCTGGCGAAAAAGATGTAAATTACGCCAACATGACTGGCAGGTTCTTCTTCTCTGCGTTTTCTTTCGCGAGTCGCCGCGTATCAAGAAGAAGAAGAAGAAGAAGAAGAAGAAGAGAAACAGAAAAGAAGGCGTGAGATGAGACTCCGCACGCAACTGCTGGTAAACACTGTTCCATTTTATACTCGTCACATAACAAAGTATCGAATATTCGAACCCAACATCTAAAAATACAGATTTCTCCCCTCACGGAACAATGGCTGTAAAAACGCAGAGTATAAAACACGACGAGCTGAAGTCAAAGCGAGACGTTGTCAAAAGCTGATGGAACGCCGCTTGGAGAGTTTCACATGTGCACGTGGTCGATCCATAAACCTTCATCGTAATGAATACCTCCTCCGAATCAATAAGTCCTCTCTAATAGATCCTCACTCGACGAGGATTGAAATAATGGAAGAGCTATGTCAACACACGAGGAAGAAGATGAAGAAAAGAGAGCAAAAGGAATGAAGCCGCATTCCGCCGGAATGCTTCATGTGAAAAAAGAAAAAAAATAACGCGAGAAGAGGGAGACCGCAAGGGTCACGGATAGAGCCGGAGCGTACAGGGCGGATGTTGTGAGGCGACAGGACCGGAAGGAAGGAAGCTATGTTTGAGAGTCGGAAGAGATGATGAATATCGGAGAGGAAAACGGCACAACCCTTTTCTACAGTTCCTTAAGGGAGATACACAGTTCGGAGCGGAGGTCATCCAACGACGATTTGCGACACGCAACTGCGTGCTGGTGACAGTTAAGTCACGCCCCTCCGGCCGGCGAAGCGTCCACCCACATGGGTTGGTTTCCTCCCCCTTCTCATTCTCCATTGCAATTCGAAAATATCCCTTTTATGAAACCGGATCGACGAGGAGAGAGAGAGAGAGAATAAGACGACGACGTCTTTTGTTCACCATGGAAATTTCTCATCTCGTGGTGAAGGGGCGAAGGTACGATAAATTGTTCCTCAAATCGCACACAATCGGTTCTTTTCAACGGAGTAACACATCAAAGGCTGTTCCGCCCCTTGTGAACGAGAAGAAGACCGCTTTTCAAATACACACACACACTGCTCCAAGAAATGTTTTCAAATTTCCCGATATTATGCATTGCAAAGTTCTTCATTAGTAATAAATAGTTGTATCGGACCCGGTTAAGCAGACAACAGATTTTTATTTCATGTCACATTTCATTTGTCACCTCAAACATGACTTAGTTTCTGTTATCTTATTTGTAAATATTTTTCAGGTTCATCCCATAATTGTGGTTACTTCTTTGTACTCCTCCTTTCTCCACTAACTTCCCTGTCAGTTCAGTTGAGATACTCTGGTTCCTCTTCCCACTTTGATATGACTTGAGTACTATTTGTTCAGATATGTTTCACTGAAGATAAAAGTATAAATTTTGAAGTGAAACGTGTATACGTTTCAATATTTTAAGATGTTTCGTGTGCTCTTTTAAGGATTTCTGTCTACCTGTGACATGTTTTAATAAAACTCTGTCAGCTTAATCAGGTCATAAACAACTACTTATTATGTTCCGTTTCTAACGCGGCTCTTATTTCAAAAGTGAAGATAATATAATCTTAATAATTTACAGGAATAGTGGAAATCAAAATATCTGAACATTCATAACGGAATTCGCAGCATAACAAGCCTGAAAACAATTTTTTGCACAAAAATAAACTAAAGATGAGTTCACTGCGCATTGTTTGTCATTTGCATAATTTCAAGTGCAAGGAACCAAAAGGAAAAGTTGTGTTTAACAAATAAGCAAGAGATTGAAAGAGAGGCTTTTACATCACGGCGGCGTGAAGTAGTTGCAGCGTCGGGCGATTGGAGTTCACGTCTTCGCTTCGCTTATCGCCGACGTCTCTCCGGTCGAGCGGAACTAAATGCCTCTGGGTGCATTCCATCACTTGGAATCGACTCCAGCTTCAATCAGCTTCGATTTCTATTGTTAGACACCTCGGCGGCGCGATCCATCATAGGTAGGTCAATCGCAACCCAAGTGAATTGATTGGATGTCCAGGCGGAACGGCACGTCTACAAAAACGCCTTCCTTCGGTAAGATTGCTTCGCAGTCGCCAAGAATTTCGTCTCGAACGTTCTCCTCACATATGGGACAGATACAGCTGCTTTCTACGCTCCACTCAGTCACTGCGGGTTCAAGCTTTCAGCTTCTCACTTCCAAGTCCCAGCTGATGTATAGCTATGACAATTCTATCCATTTCCTACTACTCCTAGTATCACTCTTACTATTACTAACCACTCCTACTAACACCTCCACGTCAGGCTCTACCACCCACCTCCTACCTGCGAGGAGTATACAAATACTACCTCTGGCAGGCAACCATCTGAAATAACATTCGCTATTTTTAAACAACAAATACAGTCTCTTTATGGGAGCGATTGTTGGGGATTTACCAAAAAAAAAAAAAAAAAGAAGAAGAAGGAAACACGGTGGAAAAACAATTGCAGGCATTGATGCGAAACGATGGGAGGGGTTGCCCCACAAGAAACAAAGAGCGCGCACGCCGCTGCTCTCAGGGAAGAGACCGCAAAGGGAACCACTGATCCGGGAAGAGAACCCTAACAACTTAAGATCGCTGTTGGCAACACTGCGCTTCGGTATTCGTTTGTTCTCTCCATCTTCGTGAACGCGCGCGCATCTTTAGAACAAGTGCATGATTCCAGATTGAATTGAACTAGAGCTAAATCTATTATTCGCACTTCGTAACAACCATTAGCCGAACAAAACTTACAACACACCACAGAAACAAGAGACAACACTTAGCTTTTGCATAACGTACATTCTTCCTGGCATATGTTACGTTGATGACGCTAAGCGCGTAACTCCCTTGCAAAGAAATGGTGTACTCGATGAATTTTACCTTCCACTCAAATCATATTAAAAATTGTAAACCCAAATAAACTATTTCTATGTTCTATATAACACAGTACACAAGTAAACTGAACTGTGAGTACACCAGCACGTGCTCATACGGCACTCAGAACCAAACAAATCACTCTCGTATCAACATAACCTCAATCAACCCTGACCTCTTTTGCTAGCGTACCACTGACGTCATACGCACACAGAGGCGTTGTGACGTACTACGCAAGGAGCGTTAGTGTACTACTCACTTCTGAGCATGCGCAGAAGTAACTTGCATGTGGGTGGCGAATACGACAGCTGTCAGGTGCGCCTGTGCAAAAACTCCCTAATGTACAAATACGACCGGCGTAACATATCTCACATAAGTCCAATGCTGCACTCAAATTGAGAGAGCGAGACAGTCACGTAAACAGAAGGGGCACGTTCAATTACTTCCCTACCAGGTCGTGTGTTGTCGTGTGTCCACGCGAGCGGTCACCACAGCGTCAAAACACGTCGCTCGCCGTAGATAACATCAAAGGCGGATGCATTCAGGTAGTCAGTCTCTCAGTTGCTACAGTCCTCCCGGTACTAGAGGAAAATTTAGGTCAAACCAAAACATCCAAAAAATAAGTTCTACCCAGCTACCAATTGTTCTATAATATTCTCAGAGTAAAACAATCTTTTCGAACAGCTTCTCGCAAATATCTATAAAAAAAACTATAGCCAAATGTAAGAGGTATACTATTATAGATTAATTTTCATTCCATTCTGAACAAAAATGTGCCTGTACATTTTTTTTTGCTGCAGTCAAGTGTTACGGTGATAAAAATATTCCGTTTTTCCAAACCCAACGCTCTACATGGGTGAACATTATATCACTCACTACGAAAAGGCTAAAAATTGGGCGCGGGGTAGAACTTGTTTTGGTTTCGCCAGCGCTTGAGTTAGTTTCACTCTATTAAGGGAAAAAGTTTCCAGAATATTCGCTCGTATCCGCTCTGTCGTGTTGTTCAGAGTTTTTGCTTCTGTATGATATATCTTCGCGTAACGATTTTCCATCTTGTTCACGACTTTCTGTCGGTTTCTTGTGGTTGGAGCAGTCAGAGACTCGTCTTAACCACATTTATGGTCAATTTGTTTTGGAGTGAAACATCAAGGTATTATCATCAATTATTATTATTATCAATAATAATATTATTTATTACAATACAATGCGGAATTGAGACCAACAGTGATCCGGATATTAAAAATAAACAGTAAAGTAATGTAGTATAAAGAGCAATAACATTTTTGAGCTAGTTAATATAATACAACGAGAACGCTTGATACGTATTCTATAAAAAAAACACACAATTCAATTTGGAACAATTGAACAAGAAAAAAAACCCAGCATAGGTGAGGTGCTACATAGCAAAGATTTGCGACACAGATGACAGGCTCCACATATTGTGTCAAGTGAATGGCGTGATCTCTTTCACCACATAGGTCACACCCAAAGTACCACAATAAAAATTGTTTTTAAGATTTAGAACAAAAGTGAGCATAGAATAATATTTTGACAAAAAATACGAATGCATGTATTTCTTCCGGTTGCCCTTCCTGGACTGGATGGACATGGTGTACANTCTGTCTCTTATACACATCTAGATGTGTATAAGAGACAGGTGTACAGTTGTGGAAGGCGAACGGGTGGTGTAGTGGTTAACACCCCTGCGATCAAAACAGGAGTCCCGGGTACGATTCCAGGCTCGTCACCGTTTTCATTTGACCGAAAATTATCAAAAAATACAAAGTTCTACTGTGTTATAAAAGGACGTTGTTAAAATGTTTGGGAAATTAAGGAGGGGTTGAAGAGTAATAAAAATCTATGACGCGTATTTTTGGGTGCTTTTATATCCCGGAAACATCACCAAGAGCGCAGTTGGTTCTTCAGCACAGTCACCGAGGGAGTCGTCACAAACACCAGCAAGGACATAAACCTCAAGGTCATCTCCGAGGTCAGAGGTCACGAGCCATTTCGCCACCGAAATCACGTCATCCAAGAGACAAAAAAAACCCACGGCGTTCCTCATTACTTTACAAAATGAGGTAAATGGACATGTGTGACTGTTGCGACGTAACACGCACTCATTCGAGCATAGTCAATCATTCCTAGGAATTTCGAGTCTCCGTCTGTATTGTTATTTTAAGGCCTCGAGATTTGCATGTACTGACACGGTGATGACACGGTGATGATAGGTTCATTACAAAGCTACTCAACGTGTTTCGCATTCCTAACAGTTTTGCTTCCATATCACTCTTAAACAAATCGAAAGGTTGGTGACGCAACAGTCACCATTCACCATTCACCAAAAGCGTGCTTGCTCTTCACACTATCATCCCAGGTTCAATTCCCGGCGGGACCATAAACATTTGTAACTTTTCCTATAGCTACAACAGTCGAAAAGCGAACCTTCCTTCATCTGTTCTCCTAGTATCAATAACTCATAAATATTACGAACTACAAACCCTTCCACATGAGGCAAATTGTTGGTAAACCCAGCTAGGAACAGCCCCTACCACACACCTCCGACCTCCTAACGCCTCATGTAGATAAGCTTTAATAGCACTAAGCTACAATAAATAAATAAAGCATCTTGCGACACTCCATTCTTCAGTCGAATTAAGAACACCCAGCTGAGAATTAATTCAGCACCAGCAAATTTCGAGACAATTTGTTCAATATTTTTTAAAGATTGGTTTGAGCTCTCAATATTGACACGAAGTCAACTTACCCATTGAGTTTTTAATTTCTTTTTCTGTTGAAAACCAGTAAAGACGTCGAAACGATGTATAATTATTCAGTATTTCAATTATCAAAGTAGTTATTTAATTTTAATCTCGACTATAACTGCCGGACGGATGTAAAAGATACCTGTTTAGAGTCAGATTACAACAAATGAAACTAAATACAAAATAACATGAAAAATCATCCTAAGAGATTTGAGTCAGTGATGTGTGAGCGAGACAACTCTAGACGAGGTCAACGAACTCACGTCGTTGCTTCGAGGGACGATGCTCATCAACGCCCTAACGACTTTTATTTTTATTTTCTTCTGTACGCAGTGTTGCATTATAATTGTCAACACGTCTAATCGAGATGGTTTGATCGATATATCGAAACGTTAGTGTTTAAAAAGATCACAAATTAAATGGTATTCGTCCATCAAAAAGGTCGTTAGCAAAAAGAATAATTTATCTTCATTCTATAATGGACCTTAATAGTTGAATTTTGACCGAAATATCCGTTTAGGGAGTCACTAATACCAACGGAGAGAATACAATCCGTTTGTACGCACGTGTTCTGACAAAGCGAATGACTCCATTCGAGTGAAGTTTCCTCCCCCCCCCCTCCTTCCACGATGTTGTTAAGTTCAGAGCTATAAAGTTGAAAAGATATGAATAGTTAGAATAATAAAATTTAAATGAACTGAATCAGATATGTATACATTGAAATGCTTTAAGCATTGCATCGCATATGATACGTAAATATTAGTCTTCTCCATTTGTTCTATTCCGGACAAACATATAAATTTGGAAACCGAAAATTAGAAATGCAACGAGATGGAAAGAGAATCTGATTAAAAGGAGGGCAAGAATGAAAAGTCGTGCAGAAGGTAATTAAATTTGGAGAAGCAAATAAAAATAATTTATTAAACACAAGTGTAGGTTATTTAATTAAAGTTTTGAAGCATTTTATCCATTTTTCTCATCAACAGACACAATGAATATACACATCACGATTTTACCCTCGAGTACCCAACACAGCAAATGATACTTCTTCATTATTTAATGTAGACGAGCTCGAAATGAATACTTGAGCACATCTCCGTGCTGAACATTCATCAGTCATCAGAAAATTTCGAGACCCGCTAATGAAAATATCCGCAACCCCGAATCTCATTAAAATTCAACAGCAGCCAGCGTTTCGAGTTTTTAATCTCCGTCCGTCGTCACTGCGCACTCATCACAACACTAACAGATTCTCCGACAACACGTGAATAACAACTGCCGCGAAATCTATTTTTTAAAGTGAATTTGAGAGCCGACGCAAGTGAACAGTTGTAAGGACCACAATGCAATGCGATACAACGAGTTGCTAGGTTTGACCCTGAAGGTAGCTCTGGACAAAATGAATTTTATGTACGCTTGACCGGTATGAAAATCTACACCAATGAATGGATATTTATCATATTTTATGACATTATGTGAAGCGGTCTCAACGGAACGGTGCGCCACTCCCGTCCTTTATGCATTACATTCATCGATGAAAATTTATTAATAACGCAAGAAACCCATTTTTTCACAACGGTCACTAACTTAGCTATTCATACATTTATGGTAAATTCAGTATATTACTTATCTAATTCGTGACATTGTGTGTAACGGTGAAAAAACCAATTAAAAATTCCGTGAGACGCTGGGTGGGGGGAATCAACTCGTAATTTGAAGAGTACATAAGTNGGGGAGGAGGAGGCGACGACGACGACGACTTCTGTCATTCATGAGAAAAAGCGCACACTCATGCCGGTAGTAATTAGTACCGTCGGCGGTCACCGCATGAGCGCGCTGGAGTCGTCCACACGTCAAGAAGTCTAAAACACCTGGGATCTGTGGGGTCGCACGTACGAACCCCTTTCCTCAGCCGGTTTGGCGAGTTGATTACACGCGTCGGCGAAAAAGAAGCGGACGGACGAGGAAGCAGCACAGACACACACACACAAAACAAAAAAAAATATCAGCATGTGAGATGGAGAGAAAAAGAAAACAAAATAGCGAGATGGTGGCTAAACCTCGGAGAACGACTTCAAAAGAACAGCGGGTTAATGAAAATAAGGTAGAAGTCTCGCCTTACCAGTTGTCACCCGTACTTTAGTGTCGGTTTCCCCGAGTGCATTGTAGTCGACGCGGAGGTCACTTCGCACTGTCCCGAAATGTTGTCTCTATTCACTTTTTTAATAGAAAAAAATGTCACGTCTCAGGTTTTTATTTCCTCCGACGTGAAGAACTGCTACGAGGACAACAGGAGGGAAAGAAAATTATTGTAATGGCGTGGAAATCGAATCCCAGATTTCGAAGGATATAGATATTTCAACCGGAAAAAAAGATCGCTCCCGTGTGTTTCATCTGTCAGCATAGCGATCTCGAGGAACTGGACTCCCGTCCGTCCTACTTAGGTCTTCTTTCGGCACCGCCACAGTATCTAGATTGGGATTTTGCTTTCTTTTCGGGATTCTTTGGGTCATCGTATGCCCTTCATCTCATGGAAACACTTCCACTCGCCCTATTAAATAAACCCAATGAACTGAAGAAGCCGGGAGGACCCTGCAGACGACTCACCGAATTTTCTTCTTCTTTTTTTCATTCCTTCGATCGATTCAAAAGATAATGATAGAGATCGAGAGGAATTTCCTCAGAATCTGCTCACACGTCATATACGTGTCCACGTCTTTAACACTTGAAACAGGTCGCGTCAATGTAATAAACTACTTCTGCAGCTACTCGTACGAAGTCTCTTTAGTGGAGCGGTGATAGCCGAGAAATGAAACTCACTTTAATTGAAATCTCTGATAATTAGAAGACGTATTTACGAACCCTCAATTCATTAACGTCCATCGCACAAAGACTTTCTAAATTCTTCCGCGAGCGGACAATAACCTTTTACACGTCTGAGTAATTACTCGGGACGCACTCGCCCTAATAAGGAGACTCATTTGGGGGCAGAGGCAGGGACGGTGAGTGGAAGGGGGGAAGGAGGGGAAGGAGGGAAGGAATGCGCGCCGAGGTGCTTTCGTAACGCTCTTTTGCGGCGCGGCGTCAGAGAGCGAAAGCGGGGCCCCACCGCAACCGTCGCGATTTCGCCGTGTTCCCCAATCCCCTTCCCCTTAATCTTCCATTCGGCGGCGACAGGTGAATGCGCCTTGGGCGGACGCTCAACGAGTCAGACGGCTCCCTCCCTCCCTCTCCCTGCCCCCCCCCACGGGGACTCAAACGGGGGACTCTTGAATAGAATCCTTCTCCGACGACCGGGAAGCACAAGTGCACTAATATTGAAGCAAAACCATCTCACTTCAATTGCGTAGACGAGAAAGTTAGAGCTACAGAATTTTACATTCATTTTAAAATTTGCTGTAAATTTACTTTATTGTTATACAAATTATTAACATCCGATATTGAATTATCCGATATTACACAAAAACAAAATTACAATTGATATTTTCTTACCTGACTCATCAGAGTAGTATTATGTTGGTTAATTCTCAGAAATGATTATAATAATTACATTATATATTGTTCTATTTGAGTAAAGATAAGTATTTCATATTTTGGCTGCCACAAGTATGAAGTTGTTTCCGTCGAGTGTTTTTGCGGAAGACCGAGACAAAGTAACTTGCGATTCTTTCAGTGAGGTCAGTGAGTTCCATGCACCGGTCGTGACCTTTCATCTCGGTTGCTGTTTCATGAGACCAAACAGGACGGACCTCTGTTTTCCTTCTGGAAGCGAGCTCCATTACGACTTGGTAGCGTTCATCTGCTCGAGTAGCGCGTGGACCTCTGTTATGGGCTGCATGGGGGCGGTTTGAACTGAAACGGTGCTGGCCTCTAGTGGCGTATTCCACGCACATGATCGTTGATCGCCATTTGTTTCCATTGTTAGCATTACGCGCATTTCTATCGCGTTTCATGCGAATTGGAAGCAGGTAATGGGTAGCAGAACAGCGGTTGAGCGTTCCGACTGTTTTGTTGTACTTCTCTCGGGGGCGAATTTCACGTAAAGAGGATATAGAGCATCCCTTGGCTCTATCGAGGATTCAAACGGGTCACTGCAGTATATTGTGACGTTTCACGACCATCAATTTGAAATGTCCCGGTTCATATTCTACAAATTGATCCCTTCAATGTTGATCTATATTATACACACGGAATCAAAGAGAACGATCCTCGAAGCTCGACATATAGAACTAAAGAAACGAGATTTAAAATGCACAAATCAATAAACTGATGTTTATTTGCTCCATTTCTTTTAATATTCAGCAATTATTTCCGTTCCCACTTAAAATTATATTCCAAACAACGAAAGTGATTTATACATTAATTTATTGCTATCTTTCTGTTTCTTGTTTACAATATTTACTGTTGTTTCATGCGTTCAATTCCTTGATAGAATTCTAAAAGAAAAAGCTATACAGAAGCAGACAGGTCAATTTTTTTTGTTCAGTTTTTCCTTCTTAATGCTTTTTTATTTATATTCTATAGAGTAGTGCCCAAAGACGGTCTCTCATAGTACACGCCAATCTACTTCCCCTTTTCTTTTCACATCGTGAGATATAGTGACGTCATAGTGTCCCAGTCCCAGCTCCATCTTGTTACCTTTCGTTTTCTTCTACTTCTTCTTCTCCTCCTCCTCTTCTCTGCAGACTCGTCGTTTTTTTCTCTCGAAATGGGTATATTAAGGCTCGTATTCTGATACGATCGAAATGTTCTGGTGTCGAAACACGTCTTGTCCTCGCACCCACCCATCTACCCCATCGCCTGCGAGGTATTGTTTTCGAATAAATGTCTCGATCGGTTGATAAATCGGGTAGTAATTCAAGCAATCCACTGGCGGCGTTGCGCTGATAGGAGCTGAACAGTTCGTCGAACCGAACTCTAATGAGCAGTTGATGTAAATCGTTGAAGGTAAATAGACCGTGAAACCGATATTCAAAGTGATGCATAGCACTGACGCAACTTGAAATAGACAAACATCCATTCATCACGAGCAGAAACGAACATATGAATGAAACGGAGAATTCATCGATCGGTTTTTGAATAAAAAGAAGGAACAATTTACAATTGATGATTGTTTTTTCTTTTTTTTTTGTATTCAGGAAAAGGAAAGTTGTATGTGTTACGAGATGAAATATCTTTTCATGTGAAAAAACTGTTTTTATTTACATGCGGTTGATGTTAGTTTACGTAAACGCTGAGTGATTCTGAAAGTACGTCGAGAGCAGATTTTTTTTCTTCAAAAGTCGTCTCCCACATTTGAGTGTCCTTTTTTTAAAAAACATATTACATAATTTATTTCCTTTGTCAGTTACGTAAAGAGGATCATTTAAATTCGGAACATTTTAGGAAAATGTACACTTAAAATACAATACAATATAAATGAGTGAAGCGTCGTCACGTAGCGCAACAACACCTTCTCGCCCTGTTTGTGTTTGTTCGGATAAAGCGATACAGCAAACTGAGAAACGAGATCCAACGATTTGCCACCTGTCAAGACGCGTGTAGTAATTATGATCAGCAACCGTATGATCAAGTACGTCACACGAGAAAGGAATCGACAGATCGCTATCTTCTTGAACCAGGTGCTTATTACTTCATCGGGAAGCTTAATGGAGACTGTTATGGCGTTACACGTTCATCTCGAATGCGAAGACAAAACGCAGCGCTTCATGCCAACACTTAATCCCAATTCCTCCTTCGCTATAATTTACAATCTTCTTCTTCTTCCTCCGTCTACTGCGTAGTTTCCATCGAGGAGACGACGAGCGCGCGCCGACAGTTGAAGCAAAACAATCGAATAGGAAACGCGTCGAGGAACAAACGCATATTAAGCGTAAACTCGGTAACAAGTGGAACGATTATCTCATAGACAAAAGCGGAGCAGGAGAACGTCGCCATCTTCCTTTTCGCCCCAAGGAACATACACGCTGCAGCGCCGGTGCAAGAGTTGAGGTTATCTCTGCGCATCACACGAGTTATAATTCGCTTTCAGGTGGAGAGAGAGAGAGAGACGCCAATTGGGTGACGCACTCTCGGAGGAAGGAAGAAGATGGGAGAATGAGTGATCGATTAAGGTAGAATTAAATCGGCCGGAAAGCAAGAGGAGAAAGGAGAAGAAGAGACAACGGAAGGCGAGAAGAAGAGACAACGGAAGGAGAGATGTGCTATGATGAATCGTACAGCAGAATCCTCGCGGCGACGCGCTCGTCGTAATAAACGTATCCGAGCACAAAGATACAGAGAAGGCCTTCAGCTCTCGAGATATAGCGGCGAGCAGGAAGCGAGAGCCTCACGTGAATACTCACATACGAACGAACCGAGACAAGTTCAAACACACAAGAAACAACACCGAGACCAAATTACGTATGAAAAAATCACGTAATGAAACTTCTGAGGTGCACAACGAGAATCGAGGATTTAATACACACAGACGAAGACAAACACTCGTGTGTAGGGTCTTCATTTCCATGATAGCGACGACGACTTCGTCAGCAAATATCGAGGGAAGGAGCCCTAGAAGGGCAGGTACAGAGTTGCCAACACGACGTAGAAGCAGCAGTTATCTGGGGAAGAGGAGTTATACCTCGCGTTAACTGCCACTGCTATTCTCCAGCAGTGGTTGACAAAACTGCCGATTCTCTAACTGTTATTCCCTCCATCACCTAACACCAGTCCTGACAAACATGAAACAATTCACACTTATGAGAACTCGGTTGAAATAATAGCACGTACACATCGGCAATAAGACATCCAACTTGTTTCTAGGAAACGCAATGGCCAACACAAATTTTGAACCATAAGAGATGTTTCCTAAAACCAATGTTTACTGTAGGCCACGAAAAGAAAACTTTCTAGAAAAGACGTCGATGTTTGGCGTTTTTCCTTTATCTTTTTCGTCGAAGCTCGACTACATTTTTGCCTCTATGTCTCAAGGTGTACGCTATTTAATCACGTACCAACATGATTTCAGCTCCAGAAATAAAGAACAAACAAAGCTCCACTCCCAGGCATCATGTCGTGCAACCCGGTTGAAACCCTACCAGCCGCCTGGGGGGTTAGAGTCCAAGGTCCAACATAGATTGTGAGATACGCGTCCGAGTATACAATGGAGCAACAACAGCACAGCACGCGTTGCCTAGCGACACACTTCAACAACCGAAGGCGGAGGGGTCAGACACTAGACAGCACCACAGTGCACAGGATCGAGTTGGCAAGGATTAACAGATGAATTACAGTCAGTCGCCGAAGGGTGGGAGATAAAATGTCAGGTTGATATTAATACCAGTGCAGTGGGGACCACACCCAATCCTGACACACATATACGCCAAACGGAAACCTTTGTATAATATACAGTATGAGGAATGCTTTGGTAATTGAAGGTAGTGTATCTTAGATATTAGAGTATCGTAGCTTCGCATTCACAAGATTGATAGCGTGATATGAACAGATATATTTCGTCGACGAATTTTAATGGAAACCAGACTACGTAAAATCCTATCATGGAAACTCACTATTTTTCTCCAGTTAGTAATTATTCTGAAAATGTATGAACGACCAATGAGACGAACGATTACGACAGGTAAACAAATGATAAATCGTTTATTTCTGTCACATGATCCCATTTACGTCCAGATTATTTGACCGATATACGCCAGTAGTTTTACAGCACAGTTGTGTGTTAAGAGGACACTATGATATATTTTCACGCTATCTCTACCCACTAGTGTCTTACGTGAAAATATTTGAGATATAGTGATTCCAAAGGAAACCAAAAGATGTATCTCGGATTTCAAGACACTATCTTCGATATTCAATGAACATATTCTTGAGAACAACTGGGATGTTTAATGCAACAGGAATCTTCTCCCGATACACAGACTATGTAAAGCAAACTGAAAGTAAAATTCTATTTCCACCGTGCCCAATGGCTTTCGATTAGTTTCTCGTATCTGATCAAAATCGTGCCTTTATTCTTGACCTGACCACCGCATGTGGGGAAGACTTCGTCACGTCAAAGCTCAGAAGAGTCAATTTCACGGATGATTGTACAAACTTGAGCCCCATCACCGGCGATGAGTTTCAGATTTCTAGTTACGACGAACGAAATTGATCACTGATGAATTCGCTTTCAATGGCTCAGACACTTCATCAGTTCTTCTTTTGCCTCTGTGACACATTATACGAGCTTCAATTCAATTATCGCAGAGAATATTTTAATTCCTTCTAGATTACTTCGTTCAGCTCTTGATAAAGTAGTGTTTACTGCACCCAACTTTGAAAGTTACACATCCCGATCAGGGTTTTGCTCCCGTTTTTCTTTGATCGGAATTGATGGGATGGGAATGTTACCGCACGGTACATTGGTTTGTCCTTACTGTGGTTATTAGCAATTTTCAGCAGTTTTTGGAAATAAATTATTTATTTATTCACTGAATGATAATATTGAGATGATCAACATTTCCGTTCATTATTTCGCGAGGGACATAGAACCACAAAAGAAAAAAGGACAACCGTCGATTGACCTGTCGACCGAATCCAGACGCACGTCTAATCGGAGACCTGTAGAGCGAGCGAGCAAACTGCGATGCCGTCCGTTCCCGTTGCGCCTCTTGGGCGTGTTCTCTTCTGCTCTGCCCCCTCCCTCCCTCCCCCTCTCTCTCTCTCGCACACGACGTGACAACATGGCGGATGGGTCAACGCTTCCTTCCACGGAGCGAACAGAACAGGCGAAGCAACAACAAGATGAAAAAGAAAAAAGATGAAGCCTGGCGGCACAATATATCCACCAGGAACCTGTTCTCTCGGTCGGTCAGGTTGGCGGTACTTGTATCCACGACTCACTCACTCGCAGTCAACCAACCCACCAATCAACCACAGCTGTCTCTCAATCTCCATCAATCACTCACTTCCGCCAACATTACACCAACTCCCAAGTCAATTTTTACATCATCATCCATCTTATATTTTACAAACTAAGTCAAAACGTAGGGACGAATTCCAGAATGATTTTTGTGCCTCGATTTACGTCTGCAGTACTTTCCGATGACTTTAAACTTAAATCTATCGCCAATTCAAGTCACTTTATATGTGACGCTGTTCTGTTCTTTGTGCGTTGAGCGTGTAAGGAAACGAATATTACCTTGTTGTGTCGTTAACTTACAACAAATAATAGCTTTCGTTACTACTATTAATATTTATTCGAATATTACTTAAATTCGCGATTCGTGTTAGGCAGCCATATTGGATTATTTCGGGTAAAGTCATGAGACTTGGAGAATAGCGACAAATTCCACTTCTACCGAAATCGTCAACGTCAACATACAAGAACAAGAGCAACCGCTAAATATATTTTTACTCTAAAATGTCGCAGCTAACATAATAATTGATATAGCTAATTTTAACCCCAATTATGAGCAAATGTCATCCCTACACCTCCCGAATGAGTCCTCACTTCACCAATAACGACGGTTACGATCAGTGGAGTCGGCGCTGGTACCAGGGCCCCAAACACAGTATCGACACAATCGACCCCCACCCCCCCCACGCCACGAGACAGAAAACAGAAAGAAAAAAAAACGGAGGAAGTGGAAGAATCATATTTTTGGATTGAATAGAGCTCTCCCTCATTGTCTCTTTCAATCTCATCTAACAATTGCACGTAATTCTTTTCATTAATTACTCGTGTTTAATTGAAGTAGGTTTTTTATGCCGAAAAAAGAATTGTATGAACAATGAAACCCATTATTAAACTTCACAGGAAGCTTTTTAAGGTTTGTTCTATATTTAGACACAATTGATTATATACATCAATAGCCAGGAAAACAATGTATAAAGCATTGTTCTGTCCCTTCATAGATACTTCGATTGTTTGGCAGGATATTAAATTGAAACTGAGCTTACGTTGAAAACTTTATGAAAGAAAATTACATTTCCAAAATGATCGAGAAAAAAAATAGTTTTTCTTTCTTTGTTTAGTTTATAAAACCTAGTGCATTGTTGTCACATTATTGTCGTTCTCAAATTTCTAGTTACATTGGAATATATCCTTAGGTGAACTTTGGTAACAATGACTTGTAAATCTTTGGCTTTCCCGGACAAACCACGAGCATTTCAGAGCAAACTGGCAACGTTCAGAGTACAGGACCTAAGTACGTCTGACATTGCTCTATACAAGGCAGGGTGCCCAAAACGTCACTAGTTCAGCACACTGGGACAACCAATTATAAAACTTGGGACGTCCCTGGGAGTCCACCTGTACAATGACAACTTCCTTCCGATAAAACATTGATTCCTCCATTCAGAGAGAGATTTCGTCCGACCATGAACCAGAGGTTTCGCTCCGGCGCAGGAGGAGACATTGAGACGCAGCCAGCGGCCAAGAGATGGAGGAGGAGGAGAGGGGGAAGGAGCAGGAGGAGGAGGAGGAGGAGGAGGAGGAGACGCCGCTGCTCTTGATGGCGCGGTTGCCCTTGAAGCGGGCACATGAGGAGAACAACATGCAGAGGAAGAGTCACGACCACTGGGAGGCAAGCGAAACTAGTGGTGCAGGTGAAATACGAACAGTGGAGGAGGTGACGGAAGCCAAAAGACCAAAACGATGGCTGATCAAGTGTTGCACCGCAGGAGGTCGAGATATATTTTGCGAAATTTAGATCTCGTGAAGCATTCGCTAAGCGGTACAACGTGGCTTAAAATCCTGCTCGGCCGAACTAGCTGGGGTTTTCAGCTACCGAGTTCCCTGACAACTCGACATCTCTCCTTCCCAATTCCCTGATCGAAGCCCAATGATTAGGTGGAAGAGCAGGTCTCAGGGCCTGAACTTCGCCAAAAGACACGTAATAAATTACAGGCGAAACATGTATCCAGTTGCCGATATTTGCAGTTCCGTTCGAATAACTCAACCAATATATTACAACCCGAAACGTTAAATGAGAATTATCCTCGTAAGATCGTGACACATTAGAAAGAAGATTTTATAATGAATAAATATGAAGATTTCCAGGAGGTACATGTGCGATGAGAACCAGTTCCTTGCAAAAACGAAAACGCAAGCAAGGAACAGAAACCAGAGTCGCGTTGACGCACCAACTGCAGTGCAGAGCGAATCTGAAGCGGTGTCACTGCCTTCCTCCTCCCACCCCCCACCACCACCAACAGCCTCCGTGTCATCGTCCCCGCGCTCCAGCGTCGAACCGGAGACCGTCCATTTTTAAAGAAGGCAGCCACCGGCGTGAAATCCAACGGCACGATCCCGGTGCGTTGACGGGCTTCGCTACTGAGCGATAAGCACGACAAGTAAAAGGTACACACATACATATAGATGAGACGAATCCTTTAACACGCACGAGTGATATCGGATATTAATTAAATAAATAACCCGAGACTTATGACCTTTTCGAGCCATCGCTAGGACACTGCAATCACAAAATAAATACTGTTCGTCCATAAAAGGTCATATGTCTTCCATTATTTACTTAATTATATTATACAGTGGAGGTTAATTGTAGTAGAATTTGTACCACAAGGCCAGTTTCTGTGCGATATTGACGATAGATGTTAAAGTACACTATACAGTAATAAGTGATATTCTCGAGAACGAAAACAGATTAAAACGAGCACAAAAAGGGGGAGAAACTGTGAAAATCTGATTCCGAGTGATGCAGAAAGGCAAAGAGTTTCAATGCGAAATAAAGGAGGAGGAGGAGAGGTGTCGGAACGTGAAAAGCAGCTTTTGACGAATTCGGACTCACGACGCAGACAGTGGTGGTCACGGCCGCCGACCACCTGTCGAGTCGCGACTCCCGCCTCCGCCGTCACTACTCATCTCCTGCGCAAAACGCAACGACATCTTTAAACTAGCTACATACGCGTTTCTATCGGAAAATGTTCCATCGATTAACGTAGGGTTCTCAAGATGCAAATATTTAGTATTGTCTATAGGCAATGTTCTATAGCAATCTAGAACAAAACAAAAGTTATATAAGAATTTTTCATGTGCGCTTAATATCAAAGTCCATTACAGGAAAATAACTATCATCAATGTCAAGACAGCAAATTGCTGACCCAATCAAGACTGAAACGTGTCCTCCAAATACTTATATCCTCGTCGGGCGAATTGATTTCAGTATACAATTACTGGACAATTAATAAATTGTATACAAGTTTCTTATACCCCATATATACAACCAGGACATTCAGAACGCAATATTTTTCTCTTAATTAGAATTTTCCATGATCCTGAAATGAGTCACCTTTTGCCTGCCCATCTTAGTGGATTGAGTGCAAGTAGCGAGGCAATATTAAAAGAAGGAATGCTTTTAAAGGAAGATGGCATCATTCTTCGTCTTAATTTTCATCCACCCACCCGTAAAGTCGGTCATTAATTCATCAGCTTGAATTTAAAGTGTACCGCACCGTATCGTGATAGAATTCGGACGAAAAGGATAGATTTACATTAAAGGGGAATTAATATCGGGCCCATCCGACGAATGAATTTGTTCAGGAAAAAAAAATGAGACAGGGGTTCAAAGTGAATTCGTTTCACCGCGCAAACTCAGTAGATTCATTGAACGCCATGTAAAATGTAAAATGTATACATTTCATGCAGTAGCTCATATTTCAACGGTCAGTCACCAATGATTCGCGATGCCAAGGAATCGAAAGAGGCCAAAGTCGACTTTTACTCCTGTGTCCAATTCAGTTTTGTGGGTTCTTTGAGCCCACAATTAATTTGCTTTCCCGGCAATTTCTTTCAACAACTAACATCCGAGTAGTAAGGACCATACATTTTAATTTAATCTAACATTTAATTCCAATAGCATGTTTTTGAGTATCTCACTTTTATCATGAATAGACTATCACAGATGCGAACCTAGAATAGGCTATCTACGTGCGAATGAACCAGTATCAAGAACAGAGGTTAGGCGTTGAAGAGACCCCTAAACGCACAAGAATAAAATCATATCGTTGACGTTAAGCTACTATACATCTTCTTAAAATCTCCCATAGAGCGTTGTTAAAGGAACAGGGAGAATTAGTGCTCAAAACTTACCAAGAAAAACAAATCCAGCATCATTATTTGACACTTATAGTATAGTCATACGAAATGCTACATAACTAAAAATAGCCAACTCACTAGATAAAGTAGTCATAAAATTCCTTTGATCCGCAGGATATTAGGAAAGAAAGGAGCATTATATCTCTCCCACGGCTCTTCGGCAGGTTTCTGATATTATTATACACGAATAACATATTAAGCCATATGCAGCGTCGCCCGTGGTTTGAATCTCTCTCTTCCCGGTCCCTCCAGAACAAAAATAGATATGATAAATAGATATTTCCCCACAAACAAGTCACCTGACCTTAGCTATGCGCAAGCTCCATCATCTACATCTTGCGTTCATTTTTAATGAATTACGGGAACATTTATTTTCGCAATACAGCAATAAATAATTTCGCAATTTAGAGCATTGAAACTTGAGACGAGAAATCGAAAAAAAAAAAAAAAAAAAAAAAAATTTGAATCAAACATATACGTATAAACCGGGAATCAGTATAAACGGGTAAACATATTTTTTTTACCAGACAAAATTCTTGCGTTTGGCCATATTCTTTATTATTTACTTTGCCAACGTGATATTTGTGATTGGTTGGGTGATGTGTGTGCCCATTCTTTTTTGTACATATCAATCTTTCCGTACCACCCATCTTGGTAACCTGGAGGGTCTAAAAAAAGCACGCCGATAAAACTAGCGAAGGGTTAGAGGTTTGGAGTGAACAGGAACCTTTCGGTTCAGAATATGGAAACGAGCCTCTTCGCGCAGGTTTTCTACATCGATAGGTTTATGGCAAAGTGACGTCACAAGTCAGTGGACGACGAGAGAACCACCTGCGTTCGACTGAGACCGAATCATTCAGCGCAGGGGTGTCCATCAGGGTGACTGACAACAGACATGTCACAAAATCAGGAAATACCTTTCTTCTGGTGAATATAGAGCTGATCACGGATTTTTTTTTCTTTTCAATTTTCAATAATCGAGAAAGAACAAGAAAAAAATATTCTGGAACATTCCATCGTTTTTGGAAATCGTTGAGAACGTTCAACGTGACCTCGGAATCGTTTTTATCTCCCGGTGACTCACGACACAAAATTTCTATATGATTCGATTCAGAATTTTTTTTTGTAAGATTCATCTCCTTTCGTTCCAAAATCTCCGATTTAGCGTGAATCATTATATACTTAAACATTCGGAAATCGAATGGTGATGTTCATTGCGATTGTTGATCAAAATAACTTTTGAAATCTTCTTGGACGCAGGATGGACCTAGATTCTGTTCGTTTGGAGAAATGGAAAAAGGTGAAACTTATTGCGCTACTTCAGTAGAAGTATTTCTATAGTTTTAAAAAGATAAATCAACAAATCTTCCTCACATAAAATAAATCAACTTTGATACTCGTGAACCATTGTTGAAGTCAACAATATCTTTTAACGTAAGACCTCTTTTCAAATCGCGCTTTGGGGCCTTTTTGTCTTATCGATATTTTCAAAAGTAATTTTTAATATTCACAGTAGCTTCAGTGGTTTGAAGAGTAATATAAGAGTCGATTTCAACCAAAAAGAGATTTCGGAACCAGTTAAAAATATTCTGCTGCCATCTATAAGAATTGGAGATATAATTATTCAACGTGTCCTATACGAGACATTTTTACGAACTGGTATTTTTAAGGCGCTGCACTATTCAACATAATTTGTGGTCTCAGAAACCAGAATTCATGAAAAATGACCGTGTTAAGACTTAAAAGGATATAAAATTCTGAACACAGTACATTTGAGTCACGCGAAAGATTTTTGGACGATCCAATTGGGAGAGTTTATTTGGGATTGAGTGAGGAATTTATTATGACAATTATCTAACGCGATTCTTTAACAAGAGAAGTGCGTTTTCCAGAAAGGACACAGGACAACTTTTCAGGTTCCGATAAGAAAAGGCAGACATTAGCTGACGAAAGAGGAGAAAAAGAAATAGTCATGGAACCTGGTAAACTGGTTCTACTGCGAAATACCCATCACCTTTATTTCACATGATAAATTAAAAGTCGTTTCTATGTTGCTCATTTTTTTATTATTGGTATTAGAAAGCTTTTTCGGCTGCATAGCAACCATCGTCAGTAACATACACTGAGTGTTGAGGCAAATGATCCTCATCAGATCGCCTGGCAATGAATACGTTGTCCATACCGTTTTTTTCTTCTTTTTTTATAAATCGTGCTCGGGTACCAGCAAAAGATGCATTTAAAATATCCTTATAGGTAACAACTGCTCCAAACTGTATTTCGCTGTTTTATTACCCAAAGTTGCTTTTATAACTCTTACACTTTAACTTGAACGGAAACGTTAACGTCAAATACTTTAAGAGCGACAACTATTAAACGTCCATTGGATTCTAAGTGTATGGAGCTGCCCACATTTGTCCTGGGGGCATAAAACCAATTCCAGGTCCAGTTGTTGATCGAAGGGCGTTGTCGGAGACAGCTACAACTTCGCTATCAAAGGCGCCGTTGCCGTCTGCTTGTGATGTTGTGAGAGGTCGGCGCCCCGCGAATGGAAATCGTGATTGGAAGTTTACTGGGAAGTTGAATCGATTAGCGTCGTACGCTCATTTTATTCAAGTACTACACACGCCCTCAAGTAGAATTTCCTACTCCCACAGCACGTCTCGGAGGAGCGAAAATACATCGCATCCATAATCAAACATTGATGAATTCGCATCGTGTATTTTCGGAATATATATTTGTACTGGATATATGTTCGGTTTTGCACATCGTCTGTAGGGTTTCTCTATACTAATCCTCGGAGCACCCACATGTAAATTGAGGGGTTGGTCCCTTGTTTTTCATCTTCATTTCGACAATAATTGATTTTACAAAACATACGAAAAAATGGTAAATAAAATTTACTAAATCATGTATGTTAATTAAGCCTTAAAATTAATATCCTTGTAAGAACTAATGAACCCAACAATGTATTTCCACCGTAGAACTATGCCTGATGGAGACAAAACCGATTCAGTCAAACACGATACTCTTAAATTTTCAAAGAAAATCTGCTGCCTTCTACAGACATGCAAGACATTGCGATATAGTGTATTGATATGTACAAATGTGTCACAGATTTAAAGCAGTAAAATTACTGTCTAAAAGTGGGACCGGCACTTGACGGTAGTCAAATCGCTGAGACGTATAGTTGTTTTCTCTTTAAATTTTTATTCTAATTGTTAGAAAATACAACAATGTGAATAATAATGATGAAAAACACGATTTAATTTGTTTATATCAGTTAATAATGTAGTACAAACAGAGTTCAGGAACTCGCTTGACTCGTTTGAAATGAAGCACAAGAGCATTAAGTAAAAAACATGGCGGTTTCGTGATTCATGCTCTGATCTCACCTCGGGAAAAGTGAAATATCCCTTTGTCAGATATCTCTCGATTTATTTATGTCCATTTCAGATATTTTAGGGACTTAGTTCTACCTACGCTAGCACTTCCTTAATGATACTATTTGCATGATGACGAACTCCACATCGACTCGAACATTGTTTGTAACCCGCCCGCAAAGCGCTGTTTCCCACCAGAGAACTCTCGACGCGGTAGTTTTTTGTTTTTTTTAATGAGGTTTTAGGTCATTAGAGCCCAACGACGCAGTAGAGATGTCGGTTTAAGGGAACCTGCCGGTACGGGGATCGCATCCCACACCTGGACGCGATTGAGTCAGAGAGGAAGCGACGGCTTTTTACGACATCCCCTCTACACGTGCGCTTCTGCGGAAGCTAAAAATACCCACGACTTCCGCGAACACTTATTTTCTCTCCGGACTAAAAACTACTGCACCTCAATCGGTACAATCTCTTAGTAAGTTCTAGCGATCAAGTTGAATCGAACCGAAATTTTTGTTCGAAATATTAACTCGTGTAAGATGATACTTCAAAACACACGCGTCCAAAATACTTTACAGAGAAGACGTGTTGTTGTACGTTATACATGGATGGTACACTGTTTACTATTTGAACACGCTATTGCTCTATTTACATAAAGGTTGCATAGGGGCGACAAACGGTCTATTCTAATAATTAATCACGATTAATCATTAATTACCCTTTATTTTCATTAATTTTAAGAATTACGATTCCGAATAATCAATATTTCGATGATGATAATAATATGTACATGAGAAATAACTTTTTTGTTTCATTAAAAACAGATTTGTTGGTAATAAAACAGCGAAACACAGAGTTAACTTTTTATTCTTAAGTAAGAAGTGTAAAGCTGAAATGTTAAATCGGAATTGATGGTATGATGATCCCTTTACTTTGCTTCCGGAGAGTAAAATTAGTTCGTCTTCCACGTGGTCGTAAGCAGTTCGTAACTTTTGCTTCTTTTTTTTTAAAATAAAAAGAACATTTTAACGGGAGTTTTCAAATATTCATAATTACTAGACAGAACTAAAAACTGAAGCTAAGCTGGTGGACGGATTTTTGTATTTTCATGCCAGAAATTTGCACAAAATCTTTCATCTCCGTAAGAACTAATTGACAGAACCGCATTAAATAGAATTGAGAAATAAGTTTATTTTCTCGACACAACCCGTTCCACCGCAGAGTGACGCAAATGGTTTCCAGTCGGTGTTTGATTGCGAGATGTCACCAAGTAGCAAGAACTTGTCCTTCATTCTCCAATGAATTTCTCGGAAGAAACCTTTCGAGCAACAAGGAAGTTCAAGGGGACAGGAGAGAAGGTGAGTGACCGAGCATTTAGCAACCTTCAGTGCTACCAACACATTTCCGGTTTCGCTTTCTTCATGTTCAAGTTCGACTGTGTGTAACGTATACCGAAATTTTCTTCGGAACGTTGAAGAGACGTGTTTGACCGAACTGGCTAAAAATACATTAAACTAAATCACCATCCTGGCCCGGGTTTTTCTCCGGGTAGTGGTGGATTCTCCATTGGTGAGAATGTCATTTAATACTTTTATTATTAAACTCGAATTTTCACCGTTATATCCACTAATATCAATTTTGGAATAATACATTCATAACACTGCATATTTTATTACATTTTCCTTTTGTAAGTATTAAATCCGCCTCTGCCACTGCCCTTGGGCCCTTGATCGGAATTGATGGGATGGTCCCTTGCTTGTTTCCGGAGAATAACTTAGTTTATTCCCCCCCTCCCCTCCCCCTCACGTGGTCATACGCACTTTGCAACTGCTCTTTTTCACAATCAAGTTTATTTATTCAACTTATTTATTTATACAAAAGTATGTTGTTATCTAGTTGAGGTTTCTCTGATTGTTTGTTTTATTCTCCACGTGGCCATAGATTTCTACCACAAATCGCGAAAGCAAGTTCCACAGAAAACAAATCAATCATGAGAATAGACCTCGAAGTTCGTTCAAGAAAGAGCTGATGTCCCCTTCAATATTATTTTCGACTTTTAAGACTAGATCGTAGAAAAGCATCCCACACCGCTCCCAACCCGAATTCAGTAATAAACCAGTTAACATAAATCATGATGTTTACACCAAAAAATAAATGGCAGTGGATGAAGCAAACAACGATAAAACGCCGACGACGCAATAATGGAACGTCTTTGCTCCTTTCCTATTCGCGGAAGAAGAAACAGTTGAACCTGCAAACAGTTGTTTGTTCTGCAGTGAAAGAAGAGAAAGAAAGCCTCACTAATGGAACGCATTGTTAGTTGCAGAGCCGCGACCTCTCGCGGGAGGGAGGGAAGTGTGTGCGTCGACGGTGAAGGAAGGAACGGGTCAATCAATCAAACATTACTCGTTTATTTAAAAGTAAAATTTTTGGACAATACTCGCTTCACTCACAAATACGAAGAAGAAGAAGAAAATATGAAACTCGAGATCCAATTAAAAATTAAATACACGCATAAACTATAATACAATAAACAAGTCTACTTTAAAAGTCGTTATATTGATGAATATCCTTGTCATTACTCTTATGGACGATGGCGAAGTAAAAGCGTTGGTTACATTGACTACAGGTTCTATATCGACATCAAGTCAGTTAGATTGACAATAAATATGTATAAAAAATGTACGGTCAAGAGAGCTGTTAGAAACTGCGTATGACCACATTGAGGACAATAAAGTAACTTACTGCGACTAATACAAAATAAACTAACGAACACGGTGCATTTGCGTTCAAGTTTTCTTTCCTAAGTTGAATTTCTGGAAGCGAAGTATGGTGACTTTTGTTAATGTCAATATAATGTTTGGTGTTGTTATATTCATCCAACTACTTTGTTCCCAGAAATACTTAACATTTACGAAAATATTTATTTCATGTTGTATACACGATTACGAACGTATTTCAATGTGAATAAGCCGTCGGCGTCTTGAGCTTCCGGTGTCCGCCGCCGCCGCCCGGTGGGAGCGCTGCTGGCAGTAACCCTCGCTCGCCTAAAGTCCTTCGATAGCCGATGTGGGTACCCTCATCAAAGAGAAGCCCTCAGGCGCCCCAGTCACGGCGTTTGAGTGTGGAGGGGGAGGGGGAGGAGTACGCGCGGGCGTTCAATTACATCTATCCCTCTCCAGGGAGGCAGGCGCAGTGTAAAAATATAACTCGATCACATATGGTGTAAAACTTTCGTTACAGCCGACCCTGTCCGGATTTGCAGGTAAGTTTTTGTACCTACGTTACAGTTTACCCTTAGTTGTTATTACATATTGACAAAAACGGCA
Source organism: Laupala kohalensis (assembly GCA_002313205.1). NCBI lineage: Eukaryota > Metazoa > Arthropoda > Insecta > Orthoptera > Trigonidiidae > Laupala > Laupala kohalensis. The sequence goes on along the minus strand of NNCF01128841.1, from coordinate 1,100,506 downwards.
CGTTTACATACAAAACCCGCGATGGTACTTCAATACGAGAGATAAGGTAAAAATTTTACCTGTTATCACCTGTTAAAAAATGAAATTTCGAAACATCCATTCTTAGTGAGCATACCATACGATACAAGGCCTTTTAAAACAACCACCCAAACACTTTCACATCTGATTTTCTTTATTAAGCGTAACATTAAAGAGTAAAGATATTGGTCATTAAATATTTGCTTTTGTACGTAAACGTTGTTGAATCAGACGCGTAATGTCTCCTAAAAAGGATATCGCAAAAAAATTTAAAAAAAAATTGTTCCTCTCTGAGAAAACAGCGTTTAAAAATAAAATCAAGGAGAAAAGACTGGTATCACTTGACTCGTCTATTCAATAAACAATTTTCGAAGGGAATGACATTGACATTGTTAATGCTAAATGTGAAACAGAGTAGACACTTGCCTACAACTAAATGGAGCGGAGGAAGGAAAGTAGTATCTGTCATAATATCACACAGGTAAATAAAATATTATAGCTTACATAAAAAAAGTAAACATTCATTTTTTAGGGTAAAAAGATCCAATTTGATTCAGTAAATAATAAAAAAGGAATTTGCTCGAGAAGTGTAGATCTATCTCCTGTACTTCATTCATTGCGTAGGTTGAGACGGTGATTACTCGCCAATTGAGTCTCTCTCTCTTCGTGTGGCTCCTGTTTGCAGAACGCACCCAATTCCACCTCTAGGTAGGTTTCCGAGGGGATGTGGATGTGGTAGTGGTGGTGGTGGGGG
>NNCF01128841.1:1032614-1089158 GCA_002313205.1 Laupala kohalensis | reverse complement strand
CTGGAAACGAGTAACAGACGTATTCCCTCGATTCCGATCAAGTGCTCAAGTGGCGCATTTAATGCGTAGTCATCCATTTATTATTATTCCAAATTAAATCGTAGATCTAGCCATCCTGGCCCGGGTTTTCCCATCCTGGCCCGGGTTTTTCTCCGTTTTTCCTTCGGGTAGAGGCGGATTTCTTATACAGGTTCTCTAGGCTTTATCTAGGGGCATGTTTATTTTAATAATAAATCGTGAATTTAGTGTTTTTTCAACTCTTGTGATTTTTAAACACTACACTCAGAATAATCTATATTTCGATAATAACTTGTACATGTAATTTTTTGCGTAAAATTACAAACATATTGACATTCTATTAGTATTATAACTCGCAGCTAACTTTTTATCTTATCAAGGAACTTTTGCTGAAATTTTTGAATCCGCCTCTGCCTTAGGGCCCTTGATTGGAATTGATGGAATACGTCCCTTGCTTGCTTCCGGAGAGTAAATTAGTTTATTGTCCTCCACGTGGTCATATGCAGTTTTTTGACAATAATTTTATTATTATTAATGTGCAGACAAAATTTGAGATTAATAATAACGAAAGTATTAAAAGTCATTCCCATTTAGAATCACTTTTTTATTCATTTTATCATCAATCACAAATATGTTAAGGACTGATTGTTTTTCCCATCGCCTTAATATAACTTTAAAAACACTTTAGTGTTATGAGGCTTGTTTATAAAACTTATTTCAGTGTCATACTTTATTTAATCATTCCTATCCCTCAGAACAGTTCAATGATACAAGAAACTTTCGAAATAATTTTACTCAAAGTCACGATTTTTTACATTTAAGTTTTGTAATATCGCCTAAGAAAAATATTGCGCAATTCACTTTTTCATTTTCTCATTACGAATATTGGACATCAAATTTCCAACAGAAATTCACAGTCTATAAACATTTTGATATGTAATATAACATTAGTGGTAATAATTACGTTTTTTCTTTTTCATTTGTGAGTAAAAATTTGAATTTGGTACCTTACAAAACTTCCTGCGTCCACATTCATTGGATTAACAATCAATTTTTTTTTAAGTTTTCTATCATTATATATAAATGAAATGAATTTGTTACGTGAATTAATATACTATGGAAGAGGTGCATGTGTACAATCTGACACACCTGTCGCCGCCAACCATATGGTACATCCACATAAATAACCCCTCCTTACGTATTCATCTTTAGCTCGATGTCGGTGGGTCGTCTCTACCCCTTGGCATGCAAAGCCTCCCTCCGAATTTCCACAACACAGAAGCGATATGAAAGAATGTTTCTTTCATATCGGACGCTGCGTCGGCGCCGGAGGGGGGGGGGGGCGACGTCATAAGGGTGGGAGGGTCACCATCCCTTATGCAAAGCCAGGCGCCGAGATGCAGCCCGAATAAGTCATGGCAAGCAAACAAAAGCTCCTTCCCTTCCGAAATCATATTCCTCGACGACGTAGATGCTGATCAGCAGGATACGAGTCTCCTCATCCACTTTCAGTCTTCGCTTTCACAGGTNTCCTTCCCTTCCGAAATCATATTCCTCGACGACGTAGATACGAGTCTCCTCATCCACTTTCAGAACGCGCTGCTGCAGTCTTCGCTTTCACAGGTGCAGATTTCAGACGTTTGCCGACTACACACACAGACTCATGACGATTAGTCATCAAATATGGAAAGCACTTGTGTACGTCGAACAGACGTCAAGTTTCTTTAACAAATACAATTGCCAGTCGCATAACTATATTTGATCGTAAATTACTAATACAACCTCCATTTTTGCATGATTGTGTTGCCGTATGGCTCATATTAATTTAGTTTTGTGTGTACTCAACTTTGGCACGGTTGTGTACATTAATTCTGTAGCCCCATCCTGGCCCGGGTTTTTCTCCGGTTTTCCTTCGGGTAGAGGCGGATTTCTTATACAATTTCTCTAGGCTTTATCTAGGGGCGTGTTNCTATAGTTCGATAATAACTTGTACATGTAAATTTACAAACATATTTGCGTTAAATTACAAACATATTGACATTATATATGTATTATAACTCGCAGCTAACTTTTTATCTTATCTAGGAACTTTTGCTGAAATTGTTGAATCCGCCTCTGCCTTAGGGCCCTTGATCGGAACTGATGGAATACGTCCCTTGCTTGCTTCCGGAGAGTAAAATTAATTTATTGTCCTCCACGTGGTCATACGCAGTTTGTAACGTTTGCTTTTTTTGACTATTTATTTATCCTATACATAAAAATATATAGATATTGATAAGGAAGCAAAAGTAACTTTGCACTTATGATTAAGTGAAGCTGGGAATCGAGTCTGAAAAGTGGATATACTACTGAAGTGGAAAGGTAAAATTCTCTTTGAACAATTGTTACATAGTTCTCTAACAGAGTTGCTCTTTGAACCATACATATCACATATTTATGTGACAACAAAAGACTAAAGCTCTCATGTTGGAGGTAATTTCCGCGGTCGTTCGACTCTTAAATGCCGGTCTCCTCTCCGCCGCCAAACGAAGATATCAATCTCCGCAGCCCTTACAGCGTTATCTCTATTGGGAGCGACGTAAATAAACGAGCCCTTCGCGTACCCCTTCGCTCCGTGTGATAAGAGGCTGCCGCGAAATGAGATTCCGCACGAAATAATGCAATCAAAATATCAAGAGCTTTTGTGTCTCGAATCTACAACAAACCGTTTCAGTCCGCAGCCGCGAAAGAATCACAAACTTACTCCGACCGCCGCGATGGTAATTTTGACTTTTTAATTTAAATTGGGTTCTCACCGCTCGGAGAGACGGAAGCGAAATAAAAGAAAAGAATAGAAAAAGGAAAAATCCAGCACCGGAAAGACGAGGATCGCTTCCGGTGAAAGAAAAGAAAAGCATATCGACGTTCATCGCAATAGCAGTTTGCAATTATTCTCATCTTAAAATCATCTAATCATTTACTACTAAATATTTGTTGTAACTTTTTGAGTGTCGTAGCTTTATGAATCTTTAGGTCATTTCCTTTCATTTTCCTAACATTCTATTTATATTCGTAACACAATTCAATGTTTAATTTAGGTACGTCTCTCGTAACGTATCGTGGCATGTAAAATGTTTCAGAAACACCATTACGTTTTCTCTTAATTTCATTGTGCATCCACATTCGGTAGAAATGACGCAAGAGTAGCGTTATGACTCGAGTCATATCACAATTCGATTCAATTTAATTCCGCAAAAGGTGAAGCGTCGCACTGCCATAAGGGTCAACGGAATACTCGCATACGCTCACTGCCAATTCGGGGAATTTTATGGAAGGACAACGGATGAAGCAGAATTTGACGAGTTTCCCACAAACACCCCACGCAAATAGTTTCATCTCTCTCTCTCTCTCTCTCTCTCTCTCGTACTAAAAATGAATGAGTTTTAATTAAAGTAGTATTTGGAAGCGGCGAAGAGACGAAATCGCGAGCGCCACACGCGAATTAAAAGCAACAAAAAGGAGAAAGAGAACACTTTATAGTCGTGTCGGAAATCATAAAACCGGTGGGCGAGAGGGAATAGAATGTTAATGAAGTAGCTGCTAATTTAATTCGTCGTAGAAACTTAAGGAAGGAACAGTGTTTACAAGTGGAGCTGTTCATGACAGCCAGTGCCGGTGCTGGTGCTGGCTGCTATTCCAACTCTGATTATCTCGCACTCGAATTAGTCGCTTCTTGCAGAAGGAAACAGTTGCAGAGACAGAAGAAGATCGGGGTGCGTCTTCACAAAACGGATTCGCTTCACTCACATCACTCACATAGGGAGGGAGTCAAAAATAAATTATTAAATCCTGCCTCGGATTTTTCTCCGGTTTTCCTTCGGGTAGAGGCGGATATTTTATACAAACTCGCGAGGTACTTGCCTAGTGGCGGCATCTGTTGAAACAATTATTCGCGAATTTAGTGTTATTTAATAGTTACGATTTATGAACAATACTTTCCGAATGATTTTTACTTTGATAATATTATGTACTTGTGAAATGACTTTTTTTGTGTTTTATTAAATACAATATTTGTATTTAATACGTGTCGAACTATTTTTATTGTTAGGAGTATTTTGGGAATGTTAAATCCTTAGCTTCTACCTCAGGGCGCTTGATCGGAATTGATGGAATACGTCCCTTGCTTGCTTCCGAAGAGTAAATTAGTTTATTATCCTCCACGTAGTCATACATTGCAGTTCGTGAGTGCTTTTTTTGACAATAAAGTTTATTATTTTAGTTGTTAAATACAGAGGAAAATTAAAGTTTTTTGAGAGAAATACATTAACATTTTAGTGACTCGGAACGTTTTTTTATACTCTGAAATATATTAATTGCAAAATATATGCAACGCGATATACGTATACTTTGCGTTACTGCAGTTTGTAAGATGATTCTTAAGATCAAATGTTTCTTATGTTATATAGCTCTATCGATATTCAATACTTAAATTGGGCAACGATCTACTCTTTACAGGTCTAATTGGGTTTTATTTGGTGGAACCGCTGACGTAAGAATATATGTTTTATTATAAGTATCACGTCAGATACTCTTGGGATATTAACATATAATTTCCACACCTCATTTATGCCCCAAAACTCATTCCAACTCCAATGAAAATTGGTTTGGTTTCTATAAATTAAATGTCAAATATCATTTCAATGAAATTTTAGGTTTTTGTTCCGTAATTAAGAAAAAAATGTATTGTTCCATAGACTTTCGAGAGATACGTAATTTCCCTCGAAAGTTAACAATAAATAAATAAATAAATTGTTGATAAATCGACAACGCCTACAATTGGCTGATATTAATAACTGATAATTTACTGAAGTGAGATGAAAAAGGAATTATTTTGAAACGAGAAAAAGAAAAAAAAGGAATGATCTCCCCGCCGCCGTATTTGGAATACACCCACAGCGCATTCAGAGCAGCACGAAAGTGGTGAACGCGCAGAAACACACAAATGAAAACCACAAAGCGAAAAAAAAATCCACAGAAGCCATACACACAAACAAACAAACAAACTACAATGCATCACGGAGGAACTTTACGAGTATTACTATCCCCCACACCACATTCATTTCCGTCGCTTCCAATGAATTTTTTTTTTAAAAACACGATAGAATGGGTAAAAAATAATCGTCGATAACAATCTTGGTAGGGAAATGGCGAACCTGTAGCGTTCCCTAGACAGAAATTCATCACATGGACGCAACCCGTGCAACAGTCCCCGAGGCGGTGTAGCAACCGACCGACCCCTGATAACTTCTCCGATGCACGTGCCGTGCCCCCTTGCTGACCACGTGGTTTCCCAACGAAACGCCCCGAGCGAGATGAGCCACTCACCATGGGCTACTTTTGTGCTTTTGTGAAATAACGCGGGGGCGATTAAGAGGAAATGAGCCTGATAACGCAACGACGCTTTCAAGGGTGGGAAATGATAGGGAGTTGTTTTATGCCAAGTAGATAAAAGTCAGCGCGTATCAATGGCCTTTTAAGTTAGAATTAAACGATTTTATTTTTTTACTCAAATTGAAACATCGACTATTTCGTGTAAGTGGAGACAGAGGAGAGAGTCCATTAGCTCCTGACGCGGTTTCCGAAGGAGGGGCTGCACAAGAGACCTCTAGCGACGCACAGAGAAACTATGGGATCGCAGGGCAAACAAGAGAACGGAGAAGGAATAAATAAACGAACAGTCGATGACGACGAAGGAGCGACCCCCGAAACGCTGCAGACGGCTTTTTAGTCGTAAGCGGATTTTTTTTGTTTCCCACGAATAAATGACGTTGAGGTGAACTACAGTGAGAATCAAAATATGGATCACAGGGCGGAAAAGAAGAAAGCAACAGTGCCGCCCCTCTTGGGATTTTCATCGTGAAATGGATGGTGGTAAGACAAGTGACAGACGAAGACCGTCGCAAACACACAGAGACTAGTGGCGACTCCGTTAGGGAAATGATTGAAATGACGGCGTCCCTTGATTTAATAGGGCGCTCGTGATGGACGATATGTCCTGCCTCGGGGCACCTGCTAGACCTCTCTCCCTATGCAACTACACTTGTCTGAACGTGAGCTGCTGCAGGGATCAAGGGACTGGTTCATGAGTTACTTAACGAAACTGTATCACTGCAAGAGTGCTGTAGGGAAAGCACGAACGATATTGATCCTTTTGGAGACGACTTCTATTCAATTCATTCGGATACTGGTGAGGTTTGGAAAAAGTAAAAAAAAATATAAAAAATACATTTATAAAAAGAGAATTATCAAAGAAAGTAATACCTTAATGTAAAAAATATAAAATTGATTGTCAAAAAGGCCGTTACAAACGTGGAGGACAATAAATTAATTTTTTCTCCGGAAGCAAACTAAGGACTATCTCATCAATTCCGATCAAGGGCGGATATAACAGTTCAACATACTCCTAACGATGAAAAACAATAGTTCGACACGTTTTATAGTATTGACACATACCAAATAAAACAATATTTCACAAGAACGTACTATTATCAAACTACAAATCATACGGAAAGAATTGTTCATAAATCGTAACTATTAAGTAACACTAAATTCGCTAATAATTATTTCAATCGATGCCGTCTCGAGACAAGAACCTCGCGAGTCTGTATAAAAGAACCGCCTCTACCCCCAGGAAAACCGGAGAAAAACCTGCGCCAAGATGGCGATCTTAAAATGTCTGAAAAGTAAATCCCAAGTCATTCGTTCACTTAAATACACCTCTTCCCCATTTCCTCTCTTTCCTATTTTCTTATTCGTTGCAGAGCTTTGCAGCGATCGACCTAAACATCCCTCGTGCGTTGTTGGACTATGAGCGCCATCGGAGAACCCGGAAGGAAGAGGTACTCGCCCGCACTGTGGCGCAGAACAAGCTTTCTTTCTCATCTTCAACCCCGACCTCATAACCCGAAGAGGATTTGATCATGAGGGACGTGAGTGATGGTGGTCTTGCCTCGTTTGCGCTGCTGCTGAGGGATCGATTCCACACCCAACCTGTCACATGAAATATTGCTCCACCACCCGTTTAACAAAATATTAAATATCACCCAACAATGCGTAATAAAAAGAGGATCCGTGAACTGCGCGAGATAGAATTCGCAGAAGAGAATTGGGAGGAAAATAACTAATTAATTACTGGAGCACTGTGCTGCGGAGGTAGAGCGATTGCGTCTCCGTCGTTTCCACGTTGCCTTTGGGTGCGCAGCAGTCGGTCACTAAGATATACCTTGATTGCTTTTATCAACACAAGAGGAAGGAATCGCGGGATGCTTTTCGTGACGCACTCGAACCGAAGGAAAAGTATTCATTAAAAATACGTTATTTCTAAGAAAAGGGCGGTTTCCTAGGAACCACCTGTCATGTTGTGATCTGATAAAAGTCACGAACAAACGCATTAAAACTAGAAGTAAATAATTGCTTTCTTAAAAAAAATAACTAACCAACTTTGTTTTTCCAGCGAGGGTCCAACACAATAGATAAGACATCCCACTCTTGAGACGCGTGCAATTACCAAGAAACAAGCAAGCATCGAGGATCAGAAGTGAAATTTTAGCATTTCTATGTGGCGAGGATTACATATTTATTATTATTTTCTTATATTTATTACAAAATATATCCCTGTTTTATTTTTGTCGTGTATGAATTATGAGACATCCCACGACCTTTATCTGCCTCACGAGCTCACTTGTTAATTCACAATAATCCTAATATCAACGCACTGGCGCAGTGTCCCTTCAAACAGTGTTTAAAGATCGTGTATATTTTTGTTTAACGTTTTTATTATAAATAAATAAACTTTACTGTCAAAAAAGCAGTTGCAAACTGCATGTGACCGCGTGTGGGATAATAAACTAACTTACTCTCCGGAAACAAGGAAGGGACCATCACATCAATTCCGATCAAGGGCCCAAGGGCTGCAACGGCGGATTTAATACTTATAAAAAGATTTAAATAGAGGAATCGACCTGTATATTATTTATTTTTGCGATATGAACACTTAAAGAAATAAAGAGAAGTCGATTTATCTATTTAAATATAATGAAGCAGACGTTTAATTATATCAAAATTATTTTAAAAAATTATTTAATATATACGTACTGTTATCAATTATTTTATTCTATAATGAATCGTAGACTTAGTAAGCGATCAAAATTCGAGATTAATATTTACAAAGACTAATATTAAACGACATTTTCCCTCCCGTCTGTGGAAAATCCGCGACTACCCGGAGGGAAACCCAAAAAAAAAACCGGGCCACGATGGGGATTCTATTAAAGTTTTTCTTCTTCTTCTGAAGACACGAACTCTTCACATCTTGAGAGTACAACGTAGCCTCCTCCCCTGCCCTGGAACAAACACACCGCCTTCTCACAAGCCAAACAGTTGCTTCCGGTCGGACAGCCAGCCAGCAGAGACCCCGCGTGCGTGGCTCACGGCCGTGCGCTGGTGGTGCCGCTTCGTTTCGTGCCGTCCCCGTGACGCCAACTCAAAAGCCGTGTCAGCACGTGAGATCACGGGATCGCGATTCGAGAAGGTGCTGCTGGCGGCGGACGTCGTCGCAACTAACGGGTCAGCGGAGGAGGAAGAAAGATACGGCGGTTGCTTGGTTGGTTTGGTTATTTACGGCACAGAAGGCCAACGGGCACTCGCCGCTTGAGATATGAGTAATTTATGGGTGACGTTTTGTAATTTTTATCCGGAAAGGGCCGATGTGAATGGAGGAGACGAATAATCTAGAAAGTCTCGATTACTTCATTACAGTTACATTGTATCCACACACAAAAAAACTTTGAACGAACGGACACAAAAAAAAAAAAAACTATCTATGATCATTTTGCAAAGAATTAGACGCGGCACATTCATTTTAAGATACAAAGAAATATTTCCATGTTAAAAAACACACATTCATCATTCGAAATTTAAGATGGAAAGATAAAATTTAGATATCTAATAGAATCGTATAATGATTTTCCCTAATTTTTCCGGAAATTTCCACAACAGTAAGGGACATTAAGATTCATACTTGTGGCTCACAAAACAGTCTGTGGGTAAATCTCTCGTAAGTTGTGACTGAAGAGTCAAATGGGTCAAATCACAATTTGACCCATTGGATTCAAATGTACACAATTTTATAAAATGGATTATTACCATTCCTTTCCATTCCTGAGCGAATTTCGTTTTGTTTCCAATACAAGTTTGAACTTTTAAAAATGTCAAACATTTTTTAAAAAGAAACATAAAAACATACAGGGGGCACTACAGGGGGACAAAATTTCAGCTGTTGCAAGTAAATCTCGAAAAATGCACTTGTACTTCACCTATTTAATTTAATTGTAGTATTTGTCAATGGGAAATTTAGCATGCTATTCAAACTTATTTACATGGGACAGGAGGTGGGTGGTAGAGCTGTTTTTTTGTGAGGCTTTACGGCACATGTCGACATCAAAGGTCACTGGAGCCCGAAAAACTTGTACAGGTAGGGAAAATGCAGCTACGCACTAGGGAGAGCCAACATGACTCAACCATACCCACTAAAAACCCTCCTGATCTACAACACACCAAAACATATCTCACAACATACATCAAATGGAGGGAGGCACATAACATGAGGGGGGACAAAGAATAAGGGGTAGGACAAAAAATGAGGGGTAGGACAGAAAATGAGAAGAACGAGGAAAATGAATGATACCCTAGCCTTAACAGCGTCGGGATCGAAAAGAACAAGAGGTGACGAAGGGAGATCAGGAAAGAGAAACGAAGGAGCCTCGCACAAGTAAGTGGAAGTAATGCCAGACTCAGCTCGGGGCCCCATGTTCGCCAAACACGTACTTACTAGATGTAAGTCCCCTAGGGGGTGGTAGAGCTGTTGTTAGTAGGTGGGTTAACCAACAACTTGACCCACATGGAGGTGTCAGTGGGAGTAGCTAGTCAGAGTTAGTGATACTAGGAGTAGTAGGAGGTGAATAGAAGGAAGGAAGGTAGATTAGCTTTTCAGCGGAGTCACAGCGGAGTGACTTAGTGGTGAGTGAGCGCGCTAACACCTCAGCCACCGGAAGCGCGGTTTACCTGACAATCTCATATTGCCCGGAAATACCAGCCTCTCGAGCAGAGTATTTACTACTGAAGACATTTAAAAATCCAGTCAGTCACTTGAAAAGTGTGTAAATGGTGGCCGCAAAAAGCATTAAGATACAAAATTATGTTGCACTGTGATATATGAACATGCGTGATTCGTGGCCAGCGGATATCTACATGGAAGCATTGTGGGTTAGAAGGATCTATAAAATACTCAATTCGTGAGCCTTTTTATCACAAACACTTAATGTAACTTTAATGAACGTTTTTCTAACAACAAAGTCCTTTACAGAAACTGCGAAATCTTCAATGCCTTAACTCTTCTACTTAATAAACTTAGTTACAATGTTACGTGTAATCTAGATAAAATATAATAAGAATATTACTTTGGTGTATGGTTTATATTAAGGAAGACACGAGTTTAAAATATTTGGAAACCATCGTCGTTAACCAAAATACTCGCAGCATTAATGAGAAAGAATTATTTCAGGAACCAGAGAATCTAAACAAGAATCTCATCCTAGCCAGGGTTTTTCTCAGATTTTCCTTCCCTAGGAACTTGCTTAGTGGTGGCAGCCTCTTCAAATGATAAATCTCAAATTTATATTTATAAACAAAATATTCCGAAGGATCTATAGTTCCATTATTATACAAAGTGCTAGTGAAATATCTTTTTTTGTGTTTTATTAAATACAAGTTTGTTGGTATCCTCACGATATTGTTCCTTTTTCGTCAACGAGTTTATTTATTATAAGAAGAAGAAAGTGTTTATTCGTACATCGCTTGAACCTGCCACTACAGTTGCGAGAGAGCAGAGCAAAGAGTCTTCATCTGAGAGACAGCAGCACAAGCACAAGGAGACGGTCGACTCGTAAAGAGAGAGAGAGAGAGAGAGAGAGGAGGAAAAGAGGCGACGGTCGTGCGGTCGTTCCGGTCGTTCCGACGTAACCTCGGAATGAAGTGCAGAGTCGGGAGACGAAGCGAGGTCCCTACAGACACACACACACACACAGTCAGACGCATGCACGATTATGGGCGACGCAGCTGCTACAGCTCTCAATGGTTGGTTGGACTCGACCTCGTTAAGGTTCGTTCCAGCGACGAAGGAATCGATGGTGGAAGGAATACAATGATGAAGCAGAGAAAGAAGAAGTCGGAAGGAAAGAAGGAAAGCGCGCTCAGGCAATCGATTTAACATTTTATATCTCTTATCGAAATGTACAGTGAGAACACACCATTGATGTGAGCACCCTAAGATTCCACGTGACATGCAAATTCAAAGGATGGGAAGAATTTCTCAAAACCTTTCTATACGACTTCGCAACCATAGAACGAGAGTACGAACGCTTCAAAAAGGGACGAGTATCACATCGAAATTTGAAAAAAAAACAAAAAAAACGAACACCTTTCTTTTCATTAATTGTAAAAATTATTATAGACACTGCCAATGTATTATGAGACAAAAATGAATTCAAAAAATATAATTTTCTTCGCAATATACGATCCCTGCTCCTTGTGAGTATTTTTTATTTTTTCAGGAGGGCCCGATATCCATATTTTTTACTAAAATAATGTAATTAAATTTCATGGAAATTATGGTATTGAAGTGTTTCGTAAAGCAATTCTGTTTACTCGATGTATATTATTTGACATAAATTTCGTGCGCAAGACATACAAGGAAACGGCGGGAAGGGGTTTTCAAAATATGAGAAATAACCGCGATACGAAGACGGTGCAGCAGCTGATGCTTTTCGTAACCTCTCTCTCACACAAACACACTACAATCGATACGCATACAGACAAGCAACCAACCAACCAACCAACCAACCAATGCAAGTGACATGCTGACGGAGCGGGAGACACGAGGTCCAAACCGCATGCTACCCAATGAATGGCAGCCTTTGATACAAGCCCAAGTGCGGGAACAGCGGGGCCTCTTTGTGCGTCGTAACATACGCTGCTCCTGCTTCAGAACAAGCGACTACAAGCGTACATCTCTTCACAACATAAGAAGAGCGAAACTGATGTCTCTAAACAGATTCCGTTCAATTTAAACAAAAGTTTCACTCAAGAACAATCGGTGAATTTTTATTTTTTATCTTTTTTTTAGAAATGTACGTAAGAACAATTTCTGAAGTATTAAAAACAATTAATTACAAATATCGATAGTTAACCCCAAAAAATCGAATTTTCTTAATACAAGTGACAAACCTAGGGGTGACATGTATTGAAATAAATATTCCCGCATTTAGTGATATTTCGTAGTTACGATTTATGAACAATACTTTCCGAATGATTTATACTTTGATAATAATACGTACTTGTGAAACGACTTTTTTGTTTTAATAAATACAATGTTTGTTGGTATTATGTTAATACTACAACACGTGTAGAACTATTTTTATCGTCAAAAGTATGTGGAAATGTTAAATCCGTCTCGATCGGAATTGATGGGATGGTCCCTCGCTTGCTTCCGGACAGTACATTAGTTTACTGTCCTCCACGTGGTCATACGCAGTTTGTAACTGATTTTTTGCCAATAAAGTTTACTTATTTATTCATTATATGTCGGAAATGAAACAATTTTTTTAGTTATTTGACGTGTTTATATTTTAATGACTTCGCGTACGTATTAAATTCCTCCTCCTCCTCCTCGCCATCAACGTCACAAACAGAAGAGCGTCGTCCGTTTGAACAAAGGAAATGTGATGACCACGTGATGGGAGATATCAGGTGCATGCAACAGTCCATCTGCAGACAGGAAACGACGTGACACGCGAGAAACATTAATGCGGTTTTATTATGCGAACTAGGAAATACTCGAAATATTTATTTCCCGATAAGGATATGCTTCGACGTTCTTTCTATTAATAAGAGTGGACGATAAAATGAATTATTATTAATTTGATCGGTGACAGAAGATTCAGTACGTGAACAATTTAACACGGACAGCGGACAGAAGGAATAGGACTGGCTACGTGTCTATCTCGAATGTTCCTTTGAAAATGAGTAAATCTACGAGATGCATTTACTTGATCCGGAACTTTCTATGTTGATTATCAGATGCGCTTGCAGGTCATATTGGCTTCCACACGTAACCAAGAGATTCATCCGTGCGATGAAAAGGGGAAAAGTTTCACACGGAGCGGATAAAGAGGGATCGGTTGGGGCCATTGCGATCGGCCTCTGCTAAAGCAAAGCAACACGCAATGAATCCATACATCGTTCTCTCGTCTGGACGTGAGGTCAATACGCGAGGGACGTGTGGCCCGGGTTCCCAACAGCCGCTCGCTCCGCCCCGACACAAGCGCTGCACCGGCACAGCGGCCGACACGCGCACCAACATCACCGCAAGTGAGGGGAAATCCCCCGTCTCCTCCTCCTCCTCCTCCAGCGTAGAGGTCGAGGGAGGTTCCTCGTTTTAAGTGGAATACGGTAGGTTCATAAATGTAATAATCCCCAAAAAACTGTATAAGGGATCCTTTACAAATTACGTCACGCGATCAAAGAGGATTCGCGCTTCGTCACGTTATACCATACTCCTGCTTAAAGTGACGTCACAAAATGACTTGTCCCTTTCCATCTCAGAGAATGGAAAATAGTGACTGAAGGAGAAAATATAATAATTTGTGTTTACCTAAGAGGACTTATAAAGGTGGAAGGTATCGCACAGAGAAAATGGTAGGTTAGGGATTATTATAAGACAATAGTTTTCAACGCAGGAAAATTTGTCTCAATTGAGACAATCTTGAACATTTATGATACACCAAACGTAACGTCATGCTTCTCTAAAATACGAATTTTATGAAGGATTCGTAACATAGTAATAATAAATATATAAAATGTACGCTCGCTTCTGATGAGAGAATTATTTTATTTACTCGTCAGAGCAGACGTGAAACAGCATCAATATAAATGCTTGAATGAATACCCCGAGAACAGAGATGATAGAATTGGTTTTTTCCCCCACTCGCAAATCATCTTTGGTTTCTTGGTTCGTAAACGAGACGTATCACTTCAACATCATCATCATCATCATCTGCCTCCCCTTCCCCTTCCCCTAACGCGCGTGTGATCGATCACGCTTCGCTCCTCCACACGGGACAAAATGCGAAGGACAATGGCGTTCGTTAGAGGCGGTGGAGAGTAATTGGAATTCAACAGCAGCGCATTTATTCCTTTGCGCTGATACTTTATCGCTGACATTGCGGCCGACTACATAATCAAATAGTGCAAAACATTGGAGGAGAGAGTATCGGTGACGAGGTGTCGGGGATATTCGTAACGTTAACGCTCGTCTATCATTGTGCACCGAAACGCAATTGTCATGTCAAGCGTCACAGCAGTTTTGAACGCGTAACCCTTAAATTCACGTAGTCACCACGCGGTTTAATTTCGGAGGTTCGCTTCCCGACACGTCCCTCGTCGCTTGCACACGAACGTCCCTGGCCGAATGCGTAAAAAAGTATTTTGTTTCGATTGTTAAAAAAAGTTATCGCAAATATCTGCTAAGGTTTTTCGTTATTTTTTCTGCACAAATGAAAAGTCGTACGTTTAAAGGTGTACGATGATGTTATCGAATTATTTCATCTTCCACCTTTTTCTTCCCGAGATTACTGCATTTAACAATCATTTCAAGAGAAGACGTTACTAGACAAGTTTTAGGACAAGTACAATGCAAAGAGTCATGTGATTTAGTGACATTTTTGTCGTGACGGGGAGCTTCGAAAAGGAAATTATATCATTGATACATACAAGTGAAGTACGGAAGAACCTTTATTACCTCCCCCCGGGGTAATGGGGGGCAGGGGTCGAACGGATAAATGAAAATCACGGTTAATCGAGACACTTTTTATTTAATAAATTATGTACATAAACATGCATACATATGTGTGTAGAATGTCACTTTATCAGGGGTTGAAATATGAAGTACTCAGTCTTCGCTTCTTGCAGTTTCAAATGATTTTCCTTACTTCATTTCTAATATTTCTCAAATGCATTACGTCCTGGAAGTCAAAATTTTATTGGTTCCTGAGGGTCTCGTTTTGAGGAACCTATGTACAACTGTGGAAATAGTACGAAGTAGTTGAATTTATATATGATAATATATGTATAGTCAAAAAAAAAAACAGTACAAACTGCGTATGACGACGTGAAGGACAATTAACTAATTTGCTCTATAGTAGAAATTATTCTTTTTTGTTTCGACGGAAGAGTGAGGTTAATGGAGGTTGTATTGTAGAGCGCAGCGAGACCGAGGAATAAGTATCAGATACACAGTCGTTACAGCCTTCTCCTTTAGGTTTTCTTCTTCTTCTTGAGTGAAATTTTCTCTGAGTAAAGTTCCCTCGTAATCCCGGAGAGCGATGATTTCCAACTTAACAATGCAGCGCCTCAGGACGCAGCGAGTAATTGATCCGAATTTATCAAACTGTTATTCGCCAGCAGATGATACATTATTCAAGTGATGGCGCAAACTTTCTAAATAAATCGCAAGAGGGGTCAGTCACAATGGAATGACAAGGCGGGGGAAGTGTCCGTCCATCTCCACCACAGACGAAGAAGAATGGCTTGGAAGGATGTTGGGGGAGGGGGTGGAAGGGATGATATACACGTGATACGCATTCCACCCTCCCCTCCCCTCCCCACCCCACCCCGCCGCTGACCGCTCGCTGGCTCATTTTTCACTTATTGCAAAACTTCCCTCTGCCCGTATGCGACCTGCTGAGAAGGGAAAAAAAGAGACCGAGACGATTACCCTCCGGAAAAAGAAAAAAGGAACCCGGGAGTTGGGGAAAAGTGCTCCGTAATTTTGAAATTGATACGCCGCGCACTCCCCGACACGTGACGGGCGAGGAGTGAGAAGAGATTGGAGGGTTCGGTTGATACGAGATTTAGAGAGTTTCACTCGCGATTCGGAGAGTGAAAAATACCAAAACACTTCCAAAACCGCACACAAATACACTCTGATCCCGAATTCACGGTACAAACTTTTTAAGGGTTGGTACAGGACTGTCTAACAATCGTTTATTGTGCGGGAATGTAAGGGTGCAGACACAAACAGTGATTCACGATCTCGTCGCTCGAATACCCGCAGCTGCCGCCGCACGTGTGAGTGAAATCTTTGAATGAGTCGATCCCTTCCCCGGGAACTTATCCTCCAATCATGTTTCTCCTTACTTATGTACGTACGTACGTTTCATGTTGTAGAAATGAATGTTATTATTTTATATTATTGTATCTGTATGTTGTACGTATGAAAATATTGATGTAGAAAATATTGTTGGTGGTGATGGGGTGCAAGAGAAGGTCTGACGGCATTTTAAATTTTTTTTGTTAGTGTCATGTGAATGCGGATGAAGACCGTAATCGAGGGTGGGGGGCGGGGTTTAACTGGGGAGCATTTTTGTTTAAAATTTATTGTTTCACAACACAAATTTTATAAATATTACCTTTAAATAAATTCAACAAATAAATAATTTACAATTAACAATTAATATTAATAACAATAAAAGTTATTAATTAAAGTTATTAATATGGTCTTATTATTTTCATTAATCTGGTATTATTAATAACAATAAAATTGTAACTAACAGCAATTATTAATGTGCTAACATTTGTACAAAGTACGCCATTTATCAACTTCAATTTTATCTGATAACAGTTCAAGTCTAATAGGAAGGGGGAGGGCTATATCCCCATCCGACAACTGTGTGCTACCTATAAATAAACAACAAAAAAAACGTCATGCTCTATTTCTTCCTGATAATACCACATGGCGGTTCCAACATCCACCAACAGCGAATCCTCGGAAGCGAATAATTAAAAATTCCTCCCCCATTCTCATGTCGGTCGCTCCGTAGCGAGGAGAGCGGCAACCCAGTAATGAACCGAGGTCCTCAGCCTGTCGGTCCGCGGTTTAATTACAAGGAGACGTCAGCTATTTGTTGAACACGCCTTTCCTTCTGGGGCGCGCGTCTGCCCCGAGTGGCAAGGAAAGTGTGAACAATTAAAGTGCCCTATTAGCGAGACCTTTAATAAAGCGAAGCCTGTGGCGTGTACCACCCTAATAGGCCTAATGTACGCCCAATTGATTCCGATCAGAACACGAAGGCAGGTCACTGCTCTCTTGGTTTTAGGAACCAGCCCTGAGGCACGCCACACGCTTTACTTCAAAGATATTGTGTTTGTTTTCTAATGAGGTCAGATATTTTCTGTGTTGGTTTACTCGTAAAAATTTTGGGGAAAAAAATACAAATAAATTTACGGGCAAAAAAGCTGTACAAACAGCGTGCGGCCACGAGGAGGACAATAAACTAATTCACTCTCCGGAAGGAAGCAAGGGACCTAAGGTCGTCAATTCCGATCAAGGGCAATTCCTAAGGCAGACGCTTGTCAAAAATTTCACCTAACTCCTAGGTAAGATAAAATATCAACAGATTTGTATTCAACACGCAAAAAAATAATTCACTAGTATTATTATCGAACCATAGATTATTCAGAAAATAGTGTTTATAAATTCTATTAAAATAATTTCAGATCTAAATTACTTTTATAAAATAACAAATTCTTGTAGTTCGTTGTTTAAATATTTGGAGAAATTCTTTACACTTTTCTCTCTGATGAATTCGGAGGAATGTGTGTAGAAACGTCAAAATTTCACGAACAAACTCTTACACGCTGCTACTTTTTAGATAACGAAAAAAAAATTATAAAATTATATTGGAAACGGGTCGTAGAGCTCATCACTTTAAATTGGTTCTTTGCAACAATAATGTATTCAATACAAAATTCAATGGAACAGAAAAATTACGTGCCTCGCGAGTTAATTTTCAAAACATCGATCGTGAAGAGAAGAAGTCGGAGAGATAATTACACGTCACCCCTCAAGGAAGGGGAGGGGATAACACGTCGATGTCACGAGATCACACAATTTTCAAACTCGATTACTTCATCACTACACCGTCCAACGTTGATTCGCCCCTTCGACGTCCGCCGCACGCGACATCGCAGCACGTCACGGCACGTATACGAGCGTAGTACGTTCGCCCCTGGAGCCATCCTCCGACTCATTTACCCCTCCCCCTCCGCCCCCAGGGTCGCCATGATGGTAACGATGATAGATTGAGAATAGAAAAATATCTTCGGTATCAAACCCAGAACTAGTCTCAAAAATATTTAAAAATAATAATATTCTTAGTTATCTAGGAATTAATTAAATTAATTAAAATAATGAAAAAAACACTAATAATCACAACGAGTTAAAATATTCCGATTTAAAATTTAGTTTAATTTAGTGGAAAGTTTAATTCTAATACACATTCCTTCTCAATCTTTGTTAATAACTACACACATTGCGCCTGCATTTTATCTGAAATTAATATCGAAACGCCTCCAAGAACGAATGTTCCAAATAACGGAATAGTTGAACCGATTATGAGAAAAGTAATTCCTTTATTCCCTCATTTCCTTGGATTGTGTTTTTACCTTCAAGGGCTTCGGAATTTGTCAAACGGTTAAAGGGTGAACACAGTACGTTGAGTTGAACCTGACTTTGTATCCGTAATCTCATTCTTTCATTCCGTTTGAATATAACGTATTGATTTTAATTTAAGTGGATTTCACCCTCTGAAGGACTGGTCTCTCTATGTGAGAGCGTATGCTAGTTAGAGTGGTACTAGACCCCGTTCCATCAGAGACATGCAACCCCCGTCCTCCAACGTTGGGGCACTTCATGTCCGTCCGTCCGTCCGTCCACGCGCTCTCCATAAGCCGCTCCACTTGTGCTCCCGTACACAGAGACACGTGGCAGTCGCCTTCGCAACACGTGTCCCTGGCAACGAGGAAGAGCTCAATTAAGACGACGACACTCTTAACTCCCAGAGGCATCACCCTCCTACCTACAGAGTGCTTCGCAGCGAAAGAAAATAAAATAAAAGGAAGGAAGGAAGGAAGAGACGGGAGGAGCCAATGCGCAAAGTATTGCGACATTACGCACTCTTCTTCTCGCTGTAGAAACCACCACTCGTGCCACCTGTGATTAAGTTCGGATCAACCGATTCGTAGAACCGGCAGTCTAAGATATAACAGCGGTAAGGAACAGAGGGCTTGATCTCTAATCTTTGGCTGAAAGAACACTTGAACGTAGTTTTCCAACGGTTTAGAGACAGCCGCCTTTGTGTGGGTGTCACGGCGTGCCTGCCATCTGGAATGGGTAGAACAATGCTTGGCCAACCCCCCACCCCCACAGCACATATATTACAACACTGCGCTGCTCTCGCTCCATTCGTTACATCTCGTTACTTCTCTTTCGCTGCGAGGACTATAGAGAAGATTCGTGGAACTCAAGCACTCAATGATGCTAGTTATACAATGTCCCGCTACGCCAATCTACAGCACTGCACCAGTTATAAGACAAAGACTCGTAATTAATTTGACACCGCTTTATTTTCGTTTCCACACCGTCATTACAGTTCTCGTCCCTGGGAAAATGTTCTAACGCACTGGCGTATTGTGGAAATAAAATTTCACTTATCGCTCATACACAAAGATAAATAAAACGTTTATAAATAAAACTGCGAATTATTTCATTACAAGCCTATCGTACCTGAAGTATTAGACCCATCTACAAACGCTCTTCCACGGAGGACGCATTCCACGAGTGTACTGCAATCCACAGAGGCTCACGAAGGGAGTTGAATATTGCTGAGGGATGACGACTCACGGAAAATGTAAATACAATTGCGGGAGACATCGAACACAGGAGGGTCGACGGGTGAAGGAGAATAAGGACTCCAAATTTGGTTACCTCTTAGGAAAGTTACAAGTGAAGAGAAAGGGAGAGGCAAGTTTAAGGATATCCAAGAACTAATATCACGTTGGAATGTAGACTGTACAATAAAGTAGAAGACGACATCCGGTGACAGCAGACTAATTAGACGACGTCGGTGACATAAGAGTTGCATCCGCAGGATGGCGTACCTCCCACGGGGGTGGGCGTTGGAGAGGAAGGTCTTCAAGGGTTGAACGAGGGGGTGGATGGCTTCGAGAGGGGCAGCACGAGCGTAGAGAGGCGCATTACCAGCGGAATAACAAGCAGCTGAGGAGAGCCAGAGGGCGGTAATGAGCTATGAAGGTCCTCAAGGTACCAAGTTATCCCTCGAGAGGAGAGCTATGAGGTATTAAGACTCATCAGCACAAACACTTAGAATAGTAAACGAATTAGGGTTGAATGTTGCCCAAGAAGAAGAAGTCTGTTCGAATTCCAAGTTTCAATCGTCGCGTCACGGAAATTAATCATTTTGTCAAAAAAAATGGAGTGCACCCAACTCTACTTCTCTCCAATTCAAGTCCTTAAAAGCAAAAATCCAATTCAAAGATACGAAAGATTATATGTGGACGACGGTGCAACGGACGGATTTGCTGTTTAGCAAATGTGAAAGCAGAATTTTGCGTGCAAGAAAAGTGTTTATAAGACTTCTAAGAGCTCAGAAGGGGAGCGCTCGTATGTAAACGATGTCGGAATGAGCCTTCTATTCCCAATGCATTCAAATTAAATTCTCTATTCTAGTTTGATTTCATTAATTTGTTCACGAGTTATAGGATAAACAAAATTGTTCATACCCACGCATACGACTTTGGACAACATCGCAAAATGTTAAATATAAACTCTCCTGGAGCCAATTCGTGTAGATCTGAAGAAATCTCGAATATTTATTCCGACCGATTACTTATACATACTCTGTATAGTCGAAATGTAAAAATTACGTGTAACTGTTACTTGTTAAGGTGGGACCAGTACTTGATCTAAGTTTTAGTCAAATCACTGGGAAGGATAATTGCTTCCTTAACATTTACTATAATTGTTTTAAAACGCAAGGGTGTGAAATATAATGAAGAGAAAACACGATTTAATTCGCATCTCTCTGTTTATGAGGCAGTTCAAACAATATTGAGAAACTCGCTTGACACGATTGAAATGCACAAAAGAGCATTAAGTGACCGACACAACCGTTTCCTGAATTACGCGTCTCACCTCAGAAAAACGTTAAATAGCTTTTTCTCAAATGACTCGTGACCTATGTGATGTACAAATACTAGGGGAAATTTTCTACAAAACAAACTCAACTTCCATCACTTTCGTGTTTTTAAAGTTGGAAAAAAGTGCAATAAAAAAAAAAGATTTTGTTATTTCGTCAGCGCAATGTATTTCATTTAAAAATGTCCGGTGAGATATGTTATTTTTAGTTGAAATCACAATAGGTACACGTTACTCTCTTTGTTTTTGCCGATTTCAGATATCTTAGTGATGTAATTTTACCTACGCTAGAACTGCCTTAAAATGAATAGGATAATATTAACTTCTCTCTCTTCCGAGAGTCACTACAGAGGACTAACGATTTCCCTGGGGGTCGCCGCTACTGTTATCTCAAGAAGACCCTGCCGTCCGTCCTCTACCATTGCGCCGACGCTCCGTCCGCACGCTGAAGGGTCCCTGTGTCCCTGCGCCGAAGAAGAGGATCCCGGGATTTGCACGCGCCCACCACCACGTAATGGATGTGGCAGTCACTGCTGTTTACCCACCAAGGTTTCTATTCTTTTCTTTTCTCTTCTCTTCCGAAGACATAAATTTCATCAAAGCAGAGATAAGAGTCCGGCGGAGAGAGACTTGCTTACACTGGGATTACACCCCCCCCCACCCTCCCCATCGCTGCTCTTTTGCAATTGGTGACAGAAAACGTGACGGGGGGAAAAGCTCATCCTCGGAGCGATGTTACTTGGGTCACATCACCCACATGCAGGTAGATAGAGTAAGAGTTAGTGATACGATGAGAAGCAGTAGGTGGAGGAGGAGGAGGTTTCGTTTAGTTACAGTTTGGGACATTGAAGTGAAAATTGAACCTGGAGTGACTTAAGCAAAATATACTCTGATGGTGCGTTGGTATACATGCACCACAAGAAACAACCAACGCAGTTCGAAATCTAATCGGATAATTGGTTTACATTTTGTCGAAAATACAAAAGTTTTCGCTAATAAACAATGAAGTTTATGTTTTCGTGGTGGCTGAAGAAAGAAGAATGATCAGGGTTAGGGTTTTAAGTGCACTTCATATTATAAAAGGGAAAATATGCTAAAGTAAGTCGAAAAAGGGACAAAAAGGTATTTTGCTTTACTCAACTAATTCGAGAAATCATCCACTTCCTAATCTGATTCATTTACATAGAAATTGCGGTGAACCTCTCACCGTCAGGTAACACATGTTGAATGAAAATGGGAGACGAGGTTGGTAAGCGCAGTTGGTAAGCGCATGAGCGCGTTAAGCTCAAAGTCCCATCTCCTATTTTCATTTAACATAATTAATCTGATCCATTGAGTTACAAATGAGTGCTTCAAATTATCCCTCATTAAAAAAAGAATAAGAAAGAAGTAAGCACATCCCGTAGTTCTTATTTTGGAGACCTTGTTCTTCCAATCGTTTAATAGCTGCAGTCAGGTACCCGCGTTTACTCAAAATATACAGACTCACAGTGCGCATTTTCACAAGAAGCTGAGGAAAAAATAAGTTAAAATTAATTACAAATATTTGATATTGATTACAAACCACATATCAATGAAATAAAACGCACACGTCATATTTCTTATAAATGCTAAATTATGCTCTAGAAGATTATTCAAAAGTTATAGGAATAAGGAAAAAAGAGGATGATGGGCACGGTTAGGGGAGAAAGGGACAAAGGTCCCAAAAAAGGGAAAAAAGGTTTTTCTTATGTAGAAGCAAAATTTATTTCCGCAGACTATAGTAAAAATTTACTATAGTAAAAAAGGTGCGCAGCTATAAATCCTAACCCTAGTTATGACCTTGTATTGTGTCTTTAACTCTCCATCCATCCGCAAGAGAAGAGAAGTCAAGTGTGAAGGGAAGGAAGGAAGGAAGGAAGGAAGGAAACCTCCTGCCTCAATATTGATCTTACGCAGCACGCGGCGCTCGCTCTCACAGATCGTCCCGAGGAGAAGGATTTTGGCAAACAGTATCGGAGGTTCGCGTTAAAAGTCAGCCCAGGAGGATTACGATAGGATTACTGCTGCCTTATGGCTCCGAGGAGTTTGCGTTGAGACGTCCAATAAGTGCTGCTTCACAAGGAAGGAAACAATGATGATTCGTTTTCATTGTTACGTCACTTCCACTAGGTTTCTTTTATTGTCCATTCATTTGTTTCTCTTACGTATTTAGGCCCTCACTGTACCAAATGTAGAATGATCACCATTTCCTTAAACGTGATTAGGTAAATGGAACCGCGATTACGGTTTGTGCGTTTCACCAAGCAAATCTAATCGTCCATTACGATAATCAATGTTTTTGACGAATTCTCTAGGTTGGTAGTAGTTTTACAGGGCATTGTGGGTAACTTGAAGACATATGATGTGCGAAAGGCGCATCTTGTTGCTCACCAGCACATGACGCAGCAGTGGGTCTCCCTCATGTCACTAAACATAACCTATAAATTGTGCCACGAGCAAACAAACAAAATGGACGCCGTATTTCTTGCAGAACAGAAGAAAATCGCGATTTGCGCTGGTAATCGAAGTTGGTGGAACGCGCATTTCGATAATCACGATTTACTGGACAGAAAATCTCGTTTAAGGCATTAAACGAACTTGGTGAGATTGGGCCGTCGACAGAATGAAATGAAATACCTTGTCTAAACAATATGAAAATTTAATTTATTGTTTACTTAGAAGGATCGTTTATACAAATTAGTTAATGATACTAGACGAAAGTTATTAGAAACATCGATTATTTCATTAAATAAGTATTTTTGTATCCAACGAA
The DNA here is from genome assembly GCA_002313205.1 of Laupala kohalensis. Classification (NCBI taxonomy): domain Eukaryota; kingdom Metazoa; phylum Arthropoda; class Insecta; order Orthoptera; family Trigonidiidae; genus Laupala; species Laupala kohalensis. The sequence continues at coordinate 1,065,198 of NNCF01128841.1, read as the reverse complement.
TTAAAGTAAATTGTTTTTAATTAGTGCGGCTGTGACGTAACGAAGTATAATGGAAAATCGAAGCAATGCAGGAAAAGTGTCGATTCGTGAACTATCAATTTCATCCGCGATACAGTCTCCCTCCCNCCCCCCCCGTCACCGTCAAAGTTGAGTTACTTCTCAATTCTGTGCGGCGGAAGGCTTTCCACCCCCTCCCTCCCCCACCTTCTGATGTCTCCCAAAACAAGCGGCGATCAACAGGTCCGTCGTTCGCAACGCCTCCAGCGGCCACCGACGGAAACTCCCCTTCTCCCACCGGATGTTCCTCAGACGGCGGCCGAGTGGGAACGAATAAATCCGATGGTCCCTCCACGATAACTTTATGACAACTCTTCGAGAGGAAATTCACGCGCGCGCCGAAAACTTCCCGCACTGGGACAGATACATAAAGGAGGAAGACCAGCGACTGACTTCCAACGACAGACGGAAATGTGGAAGGCGTGAGCGGATTTCTTTTTTTTCTATTTTTCTTCTTTTGCTCGCTTCCCCCGCCTGTCTGTCGACTTGCTATCTTCTTCTTCTTCTTCTTTTCGCAAGCTTCTGTGCAAAGCACGCGGAAGAGTCAGCGTCGAAAGTTCAGGCGTCTCTCTGTCCCCCCCCCTCTCTCTCTCTATCCCATAACAGAAAAGCAAAGTCATGGCATTTTCTCCTCTGTCCGATCGTTCTTTCGTTACTTCAGAAACATTGACCACTAACCTCCGAAGAAGTTGGCAATCAACCAAACACAATTCACTAGAAGCTAATTGGTAATTAAGAGGAGAGGAAGAGAATTAATCAAGGGTAGGAGAATGAAAATCACTAACTCAACGAACGAAGTAATAGGCGCATTCTCTTGGATGACATGTGAAGTTTCTGAAAAGAAAGCAGTTTGCGCGTCGTACACTAAAGCAATATTGCATAAAGAATGTTGTCTTTAACTTTTTACGACTAGGGTTGATGAACAGTTCACATTTGAAATAATACACCTGCCAACAAACAAAGTGCAATGGAAACTTCAGCGACGAGACACAGAAAAGGAACAATTCTGTGAAATCGAGTCCTGTTTTTTTTGTGAGTAAAAAAGTGGGAAGGATTGCTATGAAAGTACTGGTTTTCTGCGTCTGGTTTTAATTAATTAGTTATTTACTTCTATTAATTTGAATTGTTCTTCTTAAGTACCTTTATTTATTTACTACTTTATTTACTATTTCTAACCACGTTTCGACATCGGTCCAAGTCCCCAACAGAGTAATAGACAATCGCAACATTAATGCATTAAATTACGTGACAAAAATTAAGAACTGTACAAAATAACGAAAAATCACAAGGAACGATTAAGAGCATTCAAGATGACGTCTCCGCATCACTTTGCAAATTTATTCTCCTCGGACGAATTTTAATACAGAACGTCTCTGACGTGTATTTTTTTTTCAAATTTGTTTCGTTATCCTCCCATTTCATTTCATGATTTTTTATTCGTACAATGATCAACTCGTACCATTTTTACGGAGACGTCTAAAGTTTATGAATCTAATCTTATAATATTTTTTGTAAATGTTTGTTTCGTTCAATTTTTCCGACATGTAACAACGCATTACAGTTGTGTATTCATTCACCCGACGAAGACTTAAACAGGAGAGGGAACGTCGACAGAGACGTCGCAAAGTAGGGTATGTTCCTGTAATGTTAAGAGAATACGATAGAGGCTTTGCGCTATTCGTAAGAGGAATTGTGGCGATAGTAGAGTAACACTATCTTCGAGAGAAATCTCTGGAGAGTAAACAGAGTCCTTTCGCAAATCTACGCAATTCAAGACGAAGAAGCGGTTGAAGGAAGCGCGGGCTCTCGTAAAGCGAAATCCGATTACGTTTTACCTCTTCCCTCTCCTCCACGCCGCTTCTGGAGGGAGAGAGAGAAGCAAGCAGCAGGCCACGAGGTTAGGGGGATGTAAGAGGAAGAAGTAAAGGTGGAGAAGGGAGGTCAGCCTTCCTAATGACGCACACTCGACAAAACCACTTACCGTAGAGAACAACACCTTAGACAAAACCATTAAAGCGGGAGAAGACAAAATCCTAGATTAATGTTTTCTTGGTGAGATGCGAGTTAATAGACGCTTCAGTTAAAGCATTAAGCGATTATACAGGTCTGAACAATCTTCAGATGGAGTTCATGAGAATAGAGATGGGTGTTCTCACTCATAACACTTTGATTTTTACGCAGTCGTAAAACTTAATACCGTGATCTGTATATTATGCATAGTTCCAACTCAATTCCTGGCAATAAATATCATTAATTTTGAGTCGATGAAAACTCGTCAGAGTTGACACATATTGTATCTATAGAATATTATATCCACCGTCAGTTCCAGCATCTTCCTGTATTCTGCAATAACGTGTTTCTAAAACTTTCGTCAATGTGTTACTTACGCCTAGGTTTGTAATATCAAAACCTAATAATAATAATAATAATAAAAAAGATATATGTGAAAGTGATGTCAGTTCCTACCCACGCCACCGGGAGATTATTAAGGGTATAGTCTTCCTTGAGTTCGAACTCAGGGTGAGGATGAGGTCGTCACTTCTAACTGAAACTATTAATGTTCTCTACAAACAAAAATATTTTTTTCCACAAATATAGAATACGAAGCTTAACTTCATCCAATCAATGAAATGATCTTATCGAATACTCTTAAAAAGTAATTGATCTCTAAATTATTCTATCATGAATTCGCAAACACAGCCAATAACAAACAGATCCTGATATATCCTCTGTTTGAAAATCTCTGCTCAGATGGACAGAGCGAGGAGAAACGGCACGCGATAGGAATCACACAAGAGAAAGATACTTTGTAGGATTGAGAAACTGCGAGCGGAAAACCAAAAGCCCCTCTAGGGAGAGAGAGAGAGAGAGAGAGAGAAAGAGACGGAGATAAGCAAATGAAAACAAACCCATCGCCTTATTCAATTAAGTTAATCTGTTAATTATGCCCGCAGAAGTTACAACTGTGGTAGCCGCCGCAAATGAAGGTTGAGTGCGCTTGTTTCGATGGCGGAGCGGAGGGAGAAGCGGAAGGAAGGAAAGGAAGGAAGGGCTGGTCATCATCAAACTGCATTTCTCTTATTTAAAAACGTAATACCTTTTTAAATGCTGGCATTCCTAATTAAGAGGTGGAAAGTAGTATAAATGAATGAAGTGGTTCAAAGACGACGGACGATGCCATCTGAAACTAAGTCGACCCACTCTGTTATATTCTCGCCAAATGATTATCCAAGAATGGGAGATTGGTTTACTAATAGTTTATAGAGCCACAATACGAAGGTTCGAAGATAACTCTAGAAAATGTTCCGTAGAAGTATTCTGTACATAGTGACCATCGATCATAATTTTTGAAGCAGATATGGAGATATGAAAGTAATTCTTTTCCTTTTTTATCTCCTGTTACGGCAATTTGATTTTGTTTATCAAATCGACAATACTCGTCTACTGCGTATTAATATTCGTAAGATCTTGCGAGTAGAACTATATTTTATTTTAATATGCAACGTTTGCAATGTTTCTATCACTGCATCGAGAAAGGACTGGAACTGAATATTACGAAGGACTGGGACTCGAACCCAAGACCTCCACCTTAAGCCTCTGGTGCGCTGCCCACTGCACCCCCCCTCCACCTGACTCCCAATTGAATTCAGTTTTTTTTCTTTCTTCAATTTATTTAAACCACATATCATTCAAATTTACAACATAAAAGTATTATTTCTGTCATAACTGCACATTCACAACAACAAAAACACTGGTTATACTTTGGGAGTCGAAGCGGGTGGTGCAGTGGGCAGCACACATGCGGCAAAAGTAGGAATCCCGGGTTCGTGTCCCAGGCCGTTGACAACGCAAACATACCTCATTGACGAGGAGGAATTGGGAAGTTGTGAGTTATCGTCGGGTGTGACGGCAACCTACAAAAAATTCTAGCATTTGCTGTAAGACTTCACCGTAAGATAGTTTGAAAAACAATTGAAATTAAAACATATAAAGATAAATGAATAGTCTAACGATAGATCGAAGGTGATGACGCCATGAGGGGTGTTCTCTCTTGTCCCTTCTCATCATCTGATGAGACCAGCAGTCGACACGGGAGCTATTGTGTCCCTACATTACTCCAAAGGAAGCCAACCCCTCTGCCCCTTCACTCCTCGCAAACAGGATCCTCCTGTGGCGACTTTTCAAAATTGCAGCCGATTTCTCCGACCTCCTCCTGCATCGAGGAAGGCGAATTGATGGCACGGGTTTAATTGAATTGGTCCAACTGTTGTACTTCATCCTAAGGGAGTGGTGGAGGAGGAGGGAAAGGTCGGAGGGCTATTGTGCCACACTCCCTTACCTCCAACGACGCTATCTCAACCCCTGCTTCTACTAGCCCCATGCCAGTGAACGCGATACTAGTCACTGTACACCCTATACTTATCACGTTCAGGATGCAACGCAATGCGTGAGACCGCACTATGTATTCTACAAAAACAACAACTGCGCTCAGCATCGTTGGCAGTCGACATTTTAAGTCAAAATCAAACAAGTCAGTCACTACTGGCTTCTTTACTAAGAATGAGCAGATAAAGGAATGTATCCCCACCCTGGCCCGGGTTTTTATCCGATTTTACTTCCTGCCGTGGCGGATTTTCCATGGGCGGGAATGTCATTTATTCTTTTCTTTTATCAATCTCAATTTTTACTGCACAAATATCTACAATTAATTTTGGAACTCTAATAAATGGGATAACAGTAGGTATTTATTCAATAATTACTATTACACCTGAAGCTGTCCTTTTGGACCCTTGATGGGATGGTCCCTTACTTGTTTCCTGAGAGTAACGGAAGTTAATTATCCCCCACGTCCTCATATGTAGTTCGCAACTATTTTTTCAAGAAAGTTGATTTTAATTTGACTCCGGCCAAGAACAGAGATAGTGAAACAGATCAATGGTTTTACAGAATTTTTTTGTAACGTAACTCGTGCACTAAACGAGAGAAACATCACAGTGCAAGTGTGTAATACACAATTTTTGCTGCACGATTCTGTCGAATTACTTGGATGCCAAGGATAATTACCATTTTAATTTAATGATAAACTCATCCACTTCACCAGCAAAATACAATAATGAGAACATAAAATAAAATAAATCATGTTCTTAGAAACACAATTTAGTTCAACTTGGAAGTTTTGTTGGGAATCTGGCTTTTTAAATCGTGAATTTAGTGGGTTTTTTTCAACTCTTATGATTTTTAAAGACTATACTCAGAATAATCTATAGTTCGATAATAACTTGTACATGTAATTTTTTGCGTTAAATTACAAACATATTGACATTCTATTAGTTTATAACTTGCAGCTAACTTTTTATCTTATCTAGGATCTTATGCAAAACAAAATTTGAATCCGCCTCTGCCTTAGGGCCCTTGATCGGAATTGATGGGATGGTCCCTTGCTTGCTTCCGGAGAGTAAATTAGTTTATTGTCCTCCACGTGGTCATACGCAGTTTGTACTGTTTTTTGACAATAAATTTATTATTATTATACCATGAAGCAAATATATGTCTTTTAAATCTATAAACTCTGTTCTCGAGATTTCGTAAATTCTCGCACTGCAGAGTCCAAAAATGATCTCCGCTATGATTACTCGAGAAGAGCACCGAATCACAGAAAATTCTTATTGAACCTCAGACGCATCTCGAGGAGCTTTTGCAGTAGTTACCCCGAGGGAAATTACGACATAACTTCGCGAGATGCGGAGCCTGGGCGGACGGAAGTAAGGTATTGACTCCACGACAGCTCGCTTCTTAACGAACTTGCAAGAAGAGAGATTCCAGAGACTGGCACACCGGAAGAGCTGAATCAGCAGCGGAAATGCCAAGCAGCATCGCGGGCGACCGCAAGGATCAGCCTCAAGTACTTACCGCGCGCCCACCAGCAGCGAGTTCTGATCCTTTTCCAGTAACTTGAAGTGGTCTTTGTGCGATTCATTCCCCAGGAACCTCTGAACCTGCTCCTCTCCTGGAACAAAAGGACAGACATCGTTACGACTCTTCTTCTGTAACCGCATTAAGAAGTGCATCGAGATAGCAATCAAAGAGAAAGTAAGTGGTCCAATCGGAGTAATCTGCGTGAAATTAATTGAGACACTTTGCGTCAACATCACTCAACTTAATTCCTCCGATTTAAACGAAAACCGTCTTCTTACGACGCCGCTCCGAAGACAGCACTAATTCAATTTTTTAAAAGAAAAAGAATGAAACGTAAAAACATAAAACCGTTCCGCAGACAGTGTGAACGAATCTTCGGGGATATAAATGTCCCTTGCGGGCCTCCGTCGTCGCTTCGGTGCCGCCGCCGCCGCCGCTGCTGCTGCTGCTGCTGCTGCTGCTGCTGTGTGAAATATGGGACGCGGATACGCGAATCGCTTGCACCCCCCACTCCCACCCTTACAACCCAACTTCTTTTTACGTTCTTCTTCCGAGACGCAGAAACATTTAGCGGACGCGATTTAAACGTTCGGCAAAAGGAACGCTATTGGGTGGCGGCCATTATCATAAGTCGAGCCACCGAACTCCCTCCTTCCCCTCCCTCCACCCTCGCAGTAGGGAAGAAAGAATCTGGACCAACTCCAGGCGAAGAAATACTCAGTCAAAACAAACTTCCACCAAAGAAACTTTTATAGTTTTCGCGGAAAGCGGGATTAAAATCCGTTTCTGATTAAGAACAGAGTTGAAGCAAGCAAAAACTTTTTTTTGTGGGGCGGCGAGGGGGAAGAAGTATTAGAGGATGCTCCTCTCTCCTACCGCACTTCTAAAAGGATGAGAGCACAAGCCGAAGTTAGCGACACTGAAAATACATTTCTTAAGATTCTTCGTCACGAAACGAGAGAGAGAGGGAAGGAGGAAAATTGTCTAAGACGTTCTACCGCGAGGAGGAGGAACAAAAAAAATTAAGCGCGGCGACTCAGTCAATGAATTAATTAAATATTGCTCCAACTTGGAGATTGGCTGGGTAGGAAAACGAAATAAAAGAAGCGAACTGGTCGCCATAACAGGTGGCAGTTGGCGAAAACAGAGCGATTATGCAGTTATTATACAAGGAATGCATTCAATGAAGCTCTTTCCGTGAAAGATAATTCGGGAGTTGCGAAATGAACAGATAAAGAAGAGACGTATTTTTTAAATTATAATTTACAATTACTCAAAAGGAATAATTGAAAAGAGACGCGGGAAACTAATTATGTTAATGTGATAACTTTCAGTCAGGTGAAAATGGCGACGAGTCGGGATTCGAGCCCGGGACTCCTGCATTGATCGCAGGGGTGTTCACCGCTACACCACCCTGCGACCTTTCCACACAGACCTATTTTTTACCTGGTCAAAAGTTATCACATATCTTCTCCACACGGAAGAAATACATGCGTAATTATTTTAATGTCACAGGTTTAAAAGTATTAGATCATTTTCCAATGTTCAATTTTCTATTCTTTACGAATTTCACTTGACTCATATAACTGACATTTCGACGAAACAAAACAAAACAAAAAACACTCTTAAGAAGTCAATCAAATGTATAATAGTGCAGAATATATAATAGTCAAATCAAATGTATAATAGTGCAGAATAAGTGTCTCATAAAACCCAATATACCACTTTAACATTAGAAAATTTTTAAAAAAATTAGTGGTTTCCAACTATTTTACCCGTCACAAAATACGTGAGTGAAAGTGAACGTTACAAACATTAAAATAAAACACGAAGTACAATGTTTCATAACGAAACATCAATAATTGTCGCAAGCAAAAGTACATCGCTCCAACAAATACGAGGAAATTACCTTTGAAATTTCATTATTGTACAGACCTTGGGGTAGAGACATACAACGCAAACAAAATAATGGGTTCATCACCTTCAGCAGCAAATGCAGTGGAACATAAAGCGAAGGAAATACGTCAGCATTCGACTACACTTCGCTTCAAAAGAGGATCTCGTCACTTCAAAAGCGATGACTCGAAGAAATGTGAAACGGAGAAGAGAAAGAGACGGATAAAAGGGGGAGAAGAAAGGAGATAATCATGAGCGATGATACGCGTGGGAAGAAGTTAGATATCGGTTTGCACAAAGTGAGAATACACATTTGTAGGGAAAATATAGATTCTTGATGGAAATGTAATTGTTTTGCTTTAATTAATAAAATATGACGCTCTTTCGACATCATCTTCAATATATTTCGTTTCGAAAAGAATATTTTATCCATTCGTTTTCTTTCGCTCATCCGCTTTGGACTCATATACCATGATACAGTTGCTAGGGGATACGTTCAATCCCAAGAAAACGATTTCTCAGTCTTGTCAAAATGGCATGAAATTTCTTTTAGTAATTACTTCACAGATAGTAAATAATACTCTTCGTAATTCATTATCTCAGTTGTTTTTGCACTCATCGACGTTGATAAAAGAGTGTGTGTGTGTGTGTGGGGGGGGGAGACAAAGCGAAGGGAAACACTAGGTGACAACGAAAGGATTCGAGTTTAAGGGGAGATTAGTGTGTTTATGAGGGATGAGGAGCCTAGTTAATGAGGAGCATTGACGATGGGGCGGGATAAAACAGAGTATCTCCGGGCAGCTGCGACAGCCACCACAATTTTAAATTTAAGAAATCGCGTGACCATCTCAGGTATATTTCTTTTTTGTCGGAACAAATTTTAAACACCTTTTTTATCTTAAATATGAATTTCCGAGAAAAAGCTCTGCGACTTGCTCAATACAGATGTAAATAACTGACATCCTTTTAAATTATTTTTACTCTTAGCGTAACGTACATCTTAGTGCAACAGGGTTCAATGCATGAACCAGAAAAGATTAAATTTATGAATATTGGTTCCAACTTGATTTGACCTGAATCAAATGTGATTTCTCAACGACAAGACGTTTCACCTAATCTCTTTTGGGACCATGCCTTATGTCATTACTGGGCGGTGTTTAAGGGTATATTTCATCGTCTAATTATTAGCAGCAAGAACAAGTGTGATGGAAAATATCGACACACGCTCGTAGCGAGAGGCAGAAAAACGTAACGGCGCGAGAGGCCGTGCAGGAACGCGAGGAGTGGAGAGAGAATATTTAAAAAAACCCGCACAGCCTCTGGCGATACATTCGACCACTTCCTCTACGGGATCGTCATCTCCTCGACGAAGCAACAGACCAGAGTCGCAATGCGCAACAAGAGGGCATTAAAACAAATAAAAATACAGTATGTATGTAGTAGGATTAACAAAAATACAAGACAGTTCAACTTTTTAAAAAAGTTTTATTCTCTTTTTAAAATTTCCGTCATGAAAATTTAAGTTAAATTATTTTTTTATACAGTTTTCATACTAAAATTTACACCAGACTATTAGGGGAAAAAAAGTTTCTCTGTAGTAAAACGCATATAAAAGTAATAAAAATCATATTAAAGTATACTTCGAATTTAATAACGTTAAGACAAAAATTGCGACTTCACAATTATTAAAAGCAGAACGAAAACATACGTATTTTTTCGAAATTGGTACAGAATGATTATACCACTTTTTCAATACTGCAAACATTTTACCTCATTAGTTATTTACAGTTTTTATTTTCTCCAATAATATTTCGAGGCTAGAGAAAAATATCTCAAATTATTTTTTAAACACGAAAAATAAGAAAATGTTCGTGTGATGCTCATTAAAAAATATAATGGATAGTTGGCAGCAAATTGATTGGTATATTAAAATCAATAAATTGAGAAATTTCGTATAGTTCAACTTATTAAAATTAAAACGAAAACTCGATGAAGTCAGCATCTTTAGGATAGAAATAAAAAAAAAACATTTCTGAATTTATGGATTTTTAAATCAAAGATTGCTAAGGATGTTTCAATAGGAAACGCGAACTGGTAAAAGAGTAAATTGGTTCGAAAGCTCTAAAACGAGTATCAAAACATCTCTTTGCGACATTATATCCTCCACCTTGGTGGCGCATTTCAAAGCAATAGTTCTCAGAATCTGGAGGTGACAATAACGGCCGCGAGTTGTGATTCATAGGAGTTTAATTTCCTGTGTGTGGGGCAACATTGTTGGGTTTCCGTCAAAGAGTGCTTTTGCCCTCTGGTGCTCAATCTCCTCACGATTTCTCGACTTCCACGATTCAACGGAATTCGCTTCAAATTACGTTGTCAAAACACGTCATCAAGGCTCGTGCTTCCCGTTCTTTACGAATATCCATTTACAACCTTTTATTCCGAGCATTTAAAAAAGCAACATTAGTACTTATCTCTTATATTATTTACACGAAATGTTCCGAAGTGACACAATGAACTTTTTCCACCTTACGACATTTCCAAGGGAAATTAAAAATAAAAGAAGCTAAAAATGCTACTAAAATAATATTTTGTACATATATAAAACATTATATTACCGCTAAATTACAACCAGAATACTGAATTCATGAAATAAAAAAAACCAATTAAAGTTTCTTTCAAAGTGAAGGTCTCTCGGCAGTGAACACATTGTGAGAGACGAACAAACGTCATTCAGAGACAAATAATACATTGATTAGTATTTTATTTAATAAGTAGGACGTTTGGTGACACAGATCATCAGCTAAATACCACTTACTCGGAATTTCCGCTAAGCCCTGCAACAATTTGGATAGCATTGACGAGCTTCATACCAAACATTTGTAACACTAGTCTTCTAGCAAATAATGTAAATTATTGAATCATCCGCCATTCTTCAATTCATCCTTAACATCATTTCATCCACGACGTCCGGTGAAGTCAACATCAGGATGAAAGAGAATTAATTAATTGAAGAGAATAAGAGATGGATGCGTCGCTGTTTCTTGGAGGCATCGATTTCCATAATCGATGGAGAAAGTTCCGTTGCTTCCATCACTACGTATTCTTTATTCCGAAAAGAATGAAAATGACTAGATCAAACGGACTCTGAAATTTAATTTTTTTAATCTAACCCATTTACATGAATGTTTATTTTCATGTAGCTATAAATCTATTTTATTTACCTGAGTAATATTGCAGATACCATTTCCCCAATATCTTCCAGTTGTGTGCACGTTTTACCGTGTTTCGTATTTAGCGTGAACATTTTAAAGCGGTCGTCAGAATATCTGCAGTACAACATTTATTGCTAAACAGACGCGTCAGTGATTTCATTTCTCCGGAATCGAGTTCCATCGCTTTAAACTAAATGAGTTAAGTACCGTCTTTTCTAGATGTAATCTTTAATTAAACGCTGTTATCTCTGAAAGGAGGAGAGGGTGAAAAATGAAATAATAGGGAATCGTCAATACGCCTATTTTATGTTCTAACGTAAATTTTATCCTTTATTTGTAGCATTTGCTTTATTTGCCCAGTTAGAATAGGAACGAAGAATCTTGTAGGGGACATTTCCATATTGATGCACAAGATGATAAGGAGATAATGATATATATGACAAATGCTGAAATATCAAGAGAGATGAAAGACACTGGAGCAGAATCAGACACATGTCTCATAATTAATAAGGCGACTGAATACAAAAGAATGAAGACAAAGTTGCATGAACGTTAATGGTGACGCCTTCGGCAAGCGAACGGATAATTTGCAGAGTTAGAAGAATCCTCATCTCGACTAATTCCGAATNAAAAAAAAAAAAAAAAAAAAAAAAAAAAAAAAAAAAAAAAAAAAAAAAAAAAAAAAAAAAAAGGAAACAAAGAACCTCCCAATTTCGAGATGAATACGGCGGAGTAGAAAAATGCGTAGTAATAACTTCTTTATGGGCTTCTGGTACAGTCTGATGCAAGAGTACTTTGGTTCCGCACATAGCAAAGCGGAAAAGCTTTCTTTGGTTTTATTATGCCTCGCAGGAGTCTTCGCTCCATTTGCCAGACTTGCATCTCGGCTCTCGAACGAGCGGAAATAAAGAAAAAGCCCCGGCATTAAACCGGAAACACGCAAAAAACACTAGGATGCTCGCTTGGATCATTTGGATGATAATTACGGAAAAGAACAACCACGGCTCTCTTTTTCTACGCAGAAACTGTTTCAGATACCAGCGATAAAATCGTTGTGATCTATTTCTCATAGACACAAACTAGTGCAGTGACGTTTTTACATATTAAACGCACCAAGTTTACGACAATAAGATTTAGAGAATATAAAGATGCCAATAGGATATGCGATATAAAACAAACCATTCAAAGTTTCAGACTTTTGTATATGTAGTTGATTTCAAAAAACAAAAGATTTCTCTAGCTGAATTATATATTTGAAAAATACTAGGAAAGATATCGTCCGTCATGTTGGGTGCCCGGGTGCATAAGCGTAGAGCAGAGAAATGATGTATGTCACAGGAACAGTTCAGCTCTCGTACAAAATGAAGAAACAATCATACACGAAAAATAAATTAGAGATGGTCAACACGGTTACTTCTACAATACACGCGTTTCGTAGTGTGTCAGGCAGATATCCAGAGGTTATAAAACATTTAATACTCGTCAAAACGTCTTTATGCAGCAAAGCTCGATGTAAGAACAGGCTCACTGGCTGGGTTTGTTTGCATTACCCAAAATATTTTTTAGGATAAATCATAGGACTCCATCGAAAGAATCAGAATCCAGTATTTGAAAGAAATCGAGAATCTGCTCACGTCTATTCTGAAAAAGTGGATTAAGGGCAAAAGGGAAAACTTCTCATACCCAAACGATGGAGCTAATATCTCTGAATACAAACATTGAGCGAATCTGCGTAGAAATGAACTTAGGAATTAATAATAATAACAACAACAACGAAACCAGCGAAGATCGTTAATCACATGGCGAAAACAAAACACGTACGCCGCCACTTACGTCACTTCTGTCGAGTGGGATTTGTCATTTCGTTGGCTAAATTGCATCCTCAATACTAATCACGACTCCATGCGATGACAACTCATTTAACGACCGGCGCATACACGCAGCCAACGGTCGTAGGTGGATGGAAGATCAATCATCTCGGATCGTTCGAGACGTTTCTCACCGCAGTCCCCAACTTAATGCATTAATTAATCAGTCTCTAAAAATGGAATCGCCATTAACATCGCATACATAACAGTGCGCGTAGGCGAAATCCAATTCACTACAGCACAAGCGGAATCTTCTCTTACGAAGAAGAATCAAATTATCACAAAGTTCGTCATCTCGAACCACGCGAACTAAATCGATAATTATTTTTGTTCGCGAAACTCTTCGAGGGATTTTCTTATTTTCCTCTACGAGATCATAGGCAGTTTGTAACAGCTCTCTCTCTCTCTCTCTTCACGATAGATTATTAATTAACTTATTTATTTATTGTCAGTCTCAGTGGCTTGATGTAGATATCGCGCTTGTATCAAACATTTTTACTTCGCCATCATCAACAAGAGTAATGATATTTGCACCTCGCGTTATGTTGGCAGGACATTCCAATTTCTCCGAACTCAAATCCATCACCAACCTCGGACACCAATTCAATGCATTTGCTCGTGTGGCGCTGTTCTGTTCCTTCTGCATCGAGCAAAGTGTGGAACGAATATTACCTAGTGTCTTTGTTTGTTGTGTTATTAAATTGTATTTCTTTACAGCAAATTGTAGCTTTTGTGACTACTATAAATATTTATTCGAATAGTATTTAAATTCGTAGATGTTGGCAGTTTGTGTTACGTTGGCAATATTGCATTATTTTTGGCAAAGTTACATAACTCGGAGTATAGTAGGTGAACGGAAATCTTACTTTAACTACAGAAATATATGAAAGATAAAAATAATGTTAAATTCTAGTCAGAATCTACGATTCACTGCGAAAGAATAAACATTTATAGCAAATGAAACTATAGAGATCGTTGCGGCTGTACTCTGCAGAATTTCGAGATGAAACGTATGAGTTCGGACTAGGTTTGAAACAAACGCTCAGATGCTGACTAAATGGTCAGACTTTTGAATATTGATTCATATTTACTCACAAGTTCAGATTGAGTCTTAGTCAAACTCGGCAATTGAAAAACTAAGGTTCTAATTTTAGGAAACAAAAAGTTTACCTTTGAAATTTCTATTGGTGAAAAAGTTTTCACACTTAATAGGAGACGTGGAAACATTTCTTGCAATCAAAGTGCTTATTAAAAAACTAAGAAATTGTAATGAATTTTCATTTCCGGAATTAATAAAGCTCTTTATTGAACCTAGAACATTTTCAGATGAAATAAAACTATCAATCCAAAAACAAAAACTTCATTCAGTAAAATGTTCAGATGCTGGTCACATAGTCTCGTGCCTTGAATATTTCTGGCAAGATAAATTATGATAATAAGATTCCGGAAGGCACATAAGTGATTTTGGTTAATCAATCATGAAATGATCTATGTTTCTTTGGTTTCTGATACAAAAAAATTGTACTAGTTTTTATTAATACTTCGTGAGGGCACCTCTAATCAGACGATCTTTTATAGGCCCTACATTTATCTCAATTAGCGCAAGAGATGGAAGTATATTTTATAGTGAGATCATCATGATACGTTAAGAGAGCTTTAATTTTTTGTTGTATCCTTGAATGTGTATGGAATGTTTATAGGGATTTTTAGGTAAAACAATCTATTGCGAAAGAATTGAAAGTGAGAAATGTAAAAAAAAAAAAAAAATCAGATTCCCTTAAAAGTCGGCCGATTCGCTCTCTACTGTCTTCCCTTCTAAAACCCAAGGGCATACCTCAGGGTCCGTGTTGTGGGTCAGGTTAACTTTTACCTTGGGACCTCTCGTTTGTTTTTATATATTCACAGTGAATTGTGTAAGAATGCAATAAATAAAACATGGAAAGCAAAGAAGGAAGATAATCCCCCTTAAGCTTTTCCTTTTATTTTCTGCATGCTGTTCCCAGTACAGCATGGGACGGTCGGATGTTCTTCCGCGTAAGGTGTATGCTGAGCTCATCTGTCTTCGTCACTGCCACACACGTCGGCCTTGAGCGAACTCCGCTGACGCCAGTGGCCTCTAAGCCATCGTCATCGAAATTCACTCCTTCAGCGATCTCGTGAATTATGAATTCCACGGAAATTATAAACCCAGAGCGTATGATTTATTCCAAACAATTAAATTTGAATAAATAAATAATTTATCAAACTGCAATGATAGCTTCATGCAAGGGTAGGTAGATGGATTGAGATATTTCACTCGTCGGATATATAAGGTTTAGCAATACATCTTCAGGAACCAAAGACAAGGAAAAAATTATAAACGAACTTCCACAGAAGTCGTAAATCCGATTAAACATCTTTCACAGAGGTTCGTTTATTTACAGTTATATTCCATAGAAACGAGAAGAGTTGTATTATAGACGTGAAAATTTAAATAAAACAACCCAACCTAACCATATTTGACATATCCTTCAGCTGCAGACTGGAAAAGGTTGAAACCCGTTCGAATTGGAATAATGGAAGAACAGTAGTAATGAAATATGCTAAAACGTATTCATTACAATCCCGTAGAAGAGAGCTCAATTCAACTTGTAATTTGGTTCCTCCAGTTGTAGTAGCCGACCCAATCCCCTCGTGAGGAAACGCGATGAAGACAAAATGGCACCCCGAGGCTACTTTGCGGAGCAGGAGGCCACGGTGGATGGCTTTTGCTGAGCTAGGTATGGGAGATACTAAACGAGCCTTTGCTGCTACGCCGCCTCAAGGATACTGTAGTTGCTGCCTGGAAGGCGCGTTATGTCGGTCTCTCGATGACGTCACCCCTGTTCAAGAACGCGAGAGAGGTGTGACGTGTTATATTGGTTATGATAAATGCGGTGACCGTCGGTTGAACGAAGTGGAGGAGATGCTAACACAATATGTACGACGCCCTCATTCGTAATAACCATCGCGAAGGTTCAAACAACGAAATAATAAAAAAAGTTAAAACCCCTCAATTAAATGAATTTTGCAGTAATTTTCCTAAGAATTGCTTCACGTGTTGTGGGGGAAGAAATAAGAATAAAAAGTGGGATGCTTCATTTCTTCTACTTCTACGCCGCTGCAACATTCCTTTGAAGAACAACCTTCGGCCGACCGGCCAGCTCTACCACAGCCTTCCTTTACTTTAGTGGTCCAACTCTTGATTTTCATTTTCCTTTTGTATCTCCCAGCACATCGTCTCTCCACGTCTCTCTTTTTTGGAAAAAGATTTTCTTCGCTGCTCTCAATTTTTTTTCTCCATCTTGTGTAGATGTCCAAATCCGCTGAGTCTCACTACCTTTATCTAATTTATCGTGTTTCTTGATTTAATGATTTCATCTATTTCTCTATTACTTCTTATTGTCCAAGAACAATTTTCTGATTTTATTGGGCCGTGTATCCTTCGCAAAATCTTCCCCTCAAATGTCATTTGCCTTTTGAGAGTCTTCTGTTTCGGCTGCGTGTGTAATGCGTAACTCTCTACTGGTCTTGTAGAGTTTTCATTCGGCGCTTCTACACTTGAACAAACAAACTGACGACGATGAAGCTTACTGAAGCATCCGCTAGAGGGAAGAAGTGTTTGACAGGTGACAAAATGTATTTTATACCGATTCGTCGCTTATCGAGCGCGTAGCAGTTGATAAGTTGGCGTCGCATATTTCCCGACTCGACAAGAACATTTGAATGGTAACGGCAATGACGAAGAAAAAACCAATATTCAAAATCACAAATAGTGATTTCAACGTTTGGTATTAGCCATTATACAAGGTAAACAATCTACGGACGTTATTTAAACTTTTGTAATTATTAATCCCGAATGTAACATGTGATTTATTTTGGAAACAAAGTAACAGTATGAAATTGTTAAATATCTTCTCTTAGAAATACAAATCTGCCACTGCATTTGGGCCCTTGATCGAAATTTCAGTGATGATCACTTGGTTGTTTCCGGAGAGTAAATTTGTTTATTGTCCCACGTTTTGACAATAAAACTATTATTATTATTATTATTACCTAGTACGAATGAATGTGTGAGCACCGAGGGTGAGCGAGGAACTAGACGTGATAGTCTCTGGTAAATGAGGAAACTCATAGCTCCATGCTGTTAGCTGAGAACCACACATGAATGCACTACATACGCCAAAACAAGGCAGTTCAGCATCGCACCACGTCACTTCGAATGGAGGGATGGAGGGATTCGAATTGCAGAAGCGAAGCACACCATTGCGTTCCCGGAACGAGAATACGCGCGTCGGAGTTATTTCGGGTGTTAACGACTGCCAAAAGGAGCTTATATCCATCCTCCGATCCTCAGCGCGACTGCAGTGCGAACTGCCGTTAAATATCACGCGACACCTCAGATGTGATCACCCGATTCGAGCGGAGGCGTGGAAAGCGCCAATTACGATTCATTTCCCGGCGCATCAAACTTGGAGTAATGTGATTTCTCTTCATCTGCGGTGGATCACATTTACAAGCAAATGTTCGCAACGTAAATTTTATACGTGTATCGAATATCATTCAACTCGTTTGTACATCATGCACATGACAAGGCAGTCGTATAATATCAATCGCGTATGTGCGAAACGAGGAACATTTATAATGATTCATTAATATCGTCGCTTCGGAAACGACAGTCTATATAAGAAAAAGAAAACTTCCGGAAAGCTGAAAAACCTTAGTAAACATGTGGTTTTAGCATTATACACAAATAAACTGTGTCAAAAAGCAGTTGCAAACGTGGGGGATAATAAATTAAGTTACATTTAGTGGAAATAGGTTTAGTGAGACAAGAGCACATCAGCCCATTCTGTTGTATTTTCGACGAAATAAGTCGTGATAACGTGCTACGAGCATATGTTTACATGGAGATATAAAAACACAATTTCCGAAAAACTGTGACTCGGGGGAAAATGTGTTGTTTCTTCGGCGACGATAAGAACAAAGTAAGACGAGCGAAATTCTTCGTCTATGACCCACTTTCATTTCAGGAAGCCAATGCCGCCAACCCCCTCTTCTCTTCCTCCTTCCGAGCACCGCGCAACGAAATGTACGACACCCGAGCATAAATTGCAAAACCGCCACCCCTGTCTTTATAAAGATAACGCTTTGCTTTATAGAGCAGGAAATTTCTATTTTTAAAACGATCGCTCGGGGAATCTTAAAAAAAATATCATCCGTAAAATACGACGACACCCTTACAGTCGCCGCAGCTCCAGCGGTTTAAACACGAACTGAAATGAGAGGTAGCTATTATAACGTAATATATTGATAAAAACTTGTCAAGATGCGGCCATTAAAACAGATAAACATAGTGAAATACGAGGGTGGACGCAACCCTCCTAGTCTTTCGCAAAGTGCCTCTGTCCTCTCCACCAGCGGCCGCCGCAGCAACCGCAAAAAAAAAAAGAAAAAAGGACCTTCGGAATCACGTCCCTTCGATAACGCCACGCGCCGCTGCAGCCTCTCAATTGCTGCTGATGGATGCGACGTTTGCTACGAGACCTTTTTGGTGTTCAGGAGGCCGCGATGAAAGTGGACGTTTTCGGCGCTGCAGATAGAAGAGTGACTCTTCCAGGCGGAATATTATTATTATTAATTTCTTTGCTTTCGATGTGACACGGTTCCGGTACTCAAACAGCATTGCGGTCATAGGAGGATCTAAAGTTAACGATGTTAAGACACGTAATTAATGGTGATATCTCAGAAGAAATTATTCTTTTCAGTTTATGTGTAATAATATATATGGTTTAACATATAACCAGTCTTACTCCCCATGAACAAAATACTTTACTCTCCTAGGATCCACCACAGAAACAATTTCGCTATTTCAGAATGGCGAATGCATATGAGATATCGAAGTGAATTTGATGAGAAACAAAGAATTACGTACGACACGTGTAGAACTATTTTTATTGATAGAATCGTGTTGAAATGTCTTAGGAATTGCCCTTTTGATCGGAATCGATGGGATCGTCCGGAGGGAAAATAAGTTTATTGTTCTCCACGCAGTCTGTAACTGATTATTATGGCAATAAGTTTATTTATTTATTTTCATCTGCACTAACTTGTAAAGAACAGCATTCACAATACTATTGATCAACGCGTCACTGATGTAACTTCCCACTCCATGAGCACGTGACATACCGTCTTCACTTCATATTGTTATATTTGCTATATACTTACATATATTGGGAATACACGTCAGTCTCATCATCACAAACATGCTTAACAGAAAGAAGAAAAAAGGAGATAATTAAGCTGAGCAGATGCACGTCGCGTGTAACTCGTTCACACCATCCATAAACAAACAAAACAACTTAACATGCGTAGGGTTCAATTCATTCCTCCACTGTAACTCAGTTTATTTCGCTGGCGCAAGTACATCACTCCGACGGGACGCAACCGTAACTCGGACATTTTATGCGCCTTTCCTATGAAACGTACACCCAGACCTCATTTATCGCTCGCTCACGGCTTTCTTAGGCGCAACGAAACGCCCAGCGTACGTGCACCGCCTCGGTAATAATTCTTCCGCGCCTGACCTCGCTGCGGGTGGAGGGGGGTGGGGCTGGAGTTGCGCCTGAGCGTTTTTCCACCCACTCACGGTCATTTTTCGGATCTAAAGCACACGCCCCCTGCGCTCCCGCCTTCGCGACAGATGTTGCGAAACATCCAAAGAACCCGCCGGGGCTGTACTACTTATTTACGTGCCTGCTTCCTTAAGTCAACGGCTCCACCTCTGTGGACACAACAGCGGTGCTCCATCGTTCACTTGCTGCGCAGAAGGAATGCAGGGAAACTCTTGCATCCTCATTGAAGAAAACTTCATTTAAAACAATGATCTGCTACTCATACATAATAAAAGGACGCTAAAGAAAATCAATTTGTAATAAAAAAATTTAGCTACATATTAATTGGCGTTACCGTGAAGCTAACATTAACCAATTTCTCATTTCACCACTTTCTTCTCTCAACTCCTGACCATTTTACATCGATTCACACTGCCCACCATTCTCGGTTAAATCCTTCATTGGAGTTCCCCAAGGAACACTTCCTAGGCCCATCGTTATTTTTCGCCTCTTATCCTACCATCGCAGCTTTCTTCACCATCACGACACGCTCCTCCCTTTCCATCTCGCTTTGTCCCTTCGGCTCAAACGACCTCGATGCACCCAGCGTCAGATGCACCGAGTGATAATCGCTCGCGAGGCAGCCACGCAACAACCAAGTTCAGAAAGAGACGTTCCTTCTCAGTCTTTATCATTACAGGTTTCTTGTAAGTACGCGTCGCGGTGGTGGCGGCTACCAACATTTTTACTCTTCATCGTTGTCTCTTGCCCTCAACTCTTGTATATTTTATAGTGTTCACAAAGAGCTACATAATTTATGACAAGTAGTATCACAATTCATGCCTTACACGAGCTATATCTTTAATTATCCCACGATAAAAAAAAATTTCACATCAATTGACTATATTTACGTCTCTATAGTTATGTAATATTTATAACGTAATTACGGAAAAATGAATTTGAGAAGTGTAATCCTAAAAACAGAACAGAGAGTCGTGATGGTCTTGTGTTTAGAAGAAAATACAATGTGTGATTCGTTAGCGATGAGGAGAGAAGGAGAAACTGTCTTTGAACGAAACGTGGTTTCCTCGTTAGCTTCATCAGAGGATTAGCGCAAAGCGTTATGCGACTGTAACGAGGTGCTGAGCGCGTGATTTTTCTTCGCCCCTTCACGTCACCACCGATGGAAATAAATGCTCACACAACTCTTAAACCTTTGCGCTAAATACACAGCTGTTACTTGGAGCGAAAATATATGCAACGCGTCTCAATTGCAGTGATTAACGAGAGATTTAGACGCTCCAGGTTAATGACACAAAAACTGAGTATTAATTCTGAACGAGAGACGGAGTTATTCGACAACAATTAATACTCAGTACTTGTCACTTATTATCATTAGACGAACACAACCGTGTTTGTAGATATGAAAGCAATTCTCACGAGTTTCAAAAGGGTAAACTATTTTCTTTGGTATCTGCAAGAGTTTGTCTAAAAATGAGACATAAATGCATATAACGGCATGACACAGAGGCTGATGTGATCTTCAAAAAACCCACAGAACCCGCGAGTGAGCGTGAAAACCGAGCTGCGAACGAGACCCCTGCGGGTCCCCCACGCATCGTCTGGCACGACTCTGCAAAACGCATTAAATACACGCGTCACCCGCAGCGTCGATCCCTCTGCGAACGCTTTTCTCCTGGCAAACGGGCGACCGCCGCCTTTTTATCGCACGCGTCCCCGACTTGGATTCGAGATATCGGAATAAATCGATGGCGGCGGGGGCTGGTAAGGGTAAGGGATATGTAAAAAGGGGCTGGCGCGGAAAGAAGCTTCGCGCGGCGGAGGGAAAGGGCGAAAGGGTTCAGTGACGCTCGGTTATAAATGAGCACGTGCTCCAGCGATCGACCGAACGGAGGACCGGAGAGAGAGAGAGAAAAAATATGGCGAAGTCTTCGAAAAGAGTGCACGTCCGATGTGTATCGGGCATAGAATTTCTTATCGAATTTACCATCGGAAATGAATATGCATTCAGCAAAAGAGTGCCCGAGTCGGAAGTCTGGCAGCGAAATGCGAAATGTATCGATCTCATGCAACATACAAATGAAAATGGGTTTTCTCAAAAGCTGCGCGCTGTATGGATTGGATTTTTCTTTCTTAGCAGAGATTCTTATTTAGACTAGGAAAGGATTCTGCTGGGGAGCAGATGTGTTTTTGGTTGGAGGGACGTAACGTCTCGATCGGTGAGAATAATAAAATCGGGGTGGGTTTTTAGTCATAAAAAAAGGTATTTTGGTACGAATGAGTGGATGTGTATTCCGTGGTCATAGAAAAAAACTTAATCCAACTGAAAGAAAATACTTCAATATAACTGCATTCAACATAGCTCTTTTAATTTATCTTATATTTGGTCCAGATATCAATCCAGTAATTCCTTTCACAAAGTAAAGCGATTTTGATCGAAAAGTGTTCATCATAAATTTTGAACAAAAACCACATAATCAAAAGTATATTTTCTGAGTTATTGAGATTCATAATAAGAATCCGAAGAGGAAAATAAAAGTAAGAAGTACAAAATGCGAAAAACATTTATCTGATGTAAAACAATATTAGGTACAATAACATTGATAAACGATCCAATCTCTCTCAGCCAAGGTAAAAAGTAACTAGTCCGATAAAACTAGTCAGGAGTAATTCTCAAAATGTTAGTTTTTATTGAACCCAAGATACTAGACGATCGTTAGTGCTCTAATATAGATTTTAGTTCAATGATATTATTTCAAGGATTAAATGTTTAATTTAGGTACGGACACAAATAATTTTTCAAGATTTATCATTTATTGGCGATTATCTAAATCCTAGAAATCTCTAAATTCTACAGAATTCTAATTTGGGGAGGAAAAAATACTTTTTAACGAAAAGATAGGTTTTTGGTCTATTGCTATTTATTACGTTTAAATCACAGTGTGCACTACATGTGTATGTAATGACAGAGATTCCAAGTCTAAATTCTTGTTAAATTAATATAATAATGTCGGCATTAATATTACACTAAACAAGAAAAAAATGCTAATAATATTAATATTATTAACTTAATAACTAGGGAAACTTTTTGTGTATTACAAAAGCTTGATAGGAATTGAGAGAAGAAATCCAAGAAAGGGAAAAAAGAAAACAATTATTCATACTTAAGTGTACAATTACTTTTAATGCAATCTGGGAATAACGGACCATTCTAAAATGTCATAAAGTCACAGTTGTTCCATTAAAATGTTACCAAGAAGCAACAATAAAAATTATAGAAACAAGTGGGATCTCATTCAATAAAAAATGAATTAAACGAGATAATCCTGGTCCTAAATCTAGTAAATCATTGTCCATTTCATTGCGTTATTCTCAAGTCAGTCACTCGCATTGTATGTATGCGAGGGATATATGGTCGTAAAGCACAGCGGGTGACCGCAGCTGACCGCAGGCGCCACTTGACTGTCTGTCGGACGCTCGCCCAAGGATCCGACAGACCTTTGTTTGCAGCAGGTGATCTCAACAAGGACCTATCAAGTACTACGTCATACGAAAGTAAGCGAACAGAATCTTAAGACGTATTACGTCTCGCGAGATTATGGCACACAGACAGGTGCTTTCCAGGCAACGGGATATTCATCGTGACGCGATATTATCTGACATATATTGTTTGGAATGGCGTGACAGTTTGTAAATCATGGCAAGCAAGGAAGAACCAGTTTTATTTTACCTAAGAAAGTTCATTCGTAAAGTATGTACAGCCTCAAGTTTCAAGACAAAAGAAATAAAGTACACAAAAAAATTTCTCGAAAATAAACCCTATCGGTTTGGTGTAGTGCGGTAACGGACGAAATTTACGAGATTAAATGAGCAACGTAATTGCAATTCCATTACTATAAAAATTAATATGACCCAAAAGGCATTCCAACACTAACGACATTTTAATCACCCATCAGATTTCCCATTACGCAAAAGTGACTATATCAGCACTTCACCCCCGCAGCGGTCATCCTCGTCTCTAGTTTATACCTGTCGACTAGTGGATCGCCCGTGGCGCTAAGCACGAAGAGGTGCAAGACGATGCTGCCGCTGACAAGCACGTTCGCGCGCGCACCTCTCGACGCTGGGGTCGCGACCGTCGTCCCCTGGAGGCCTCTCCTCTATGAAGACCTCTTACGGAGGTGGTGGGCGGATGAATACGAAACAAGCCTTACCCCAACCTCTACTGCTTCAACTCGACTGCACCCGCGTCTGCGCAGGGAGAAGCCCCTGCAGCGTAGGCAAACCCGCAGAGCGCCAGTGCTCTACGGGAAGCCGCTTTCGCACGGCAATAAAACGTTGTCCATTTATGACGTCACTTACTTCCGCATCGAAATGTTACGAATATAACTGTGTTCGCACGTTGATGAAGTGTGTTCGCGGTGTTGGATAATCGATATTCGCACGGGACGGTTTTAAATCTTACACACACACGGACCTTCTCGAACAATATTTACTCTCGCTTTCCCGGATTTACCAATTAAAAACGAAATATGAATTCTCTTAAATATAAGAAAATTAAAAAGGCACTACTCGTTTAACTATGCAAAGATTAAAGTAAAATAGGTTCCTTTATTTAAATTAGAAATTTTCATTCAACGTTATAAAAGTTGTTATCGCTGTCAGTGTGCCTCCTCTATTATCAACTCCTTTCGTGAAATAAATAATATATTTGTACTGTTTTTTGACAATAAATAAATTTATTTATTTATTTATTAAAATAATTTACTTCATTCTCTTTAAAAGAACATATCTCCAACCCAAAATACTCACCCCAGACGAGGTTAGGTGGAAGAGACTCCCCAAAAGACATGAAATAAATAAATAGAGTTTCCTAGAAATTTTATTTTGATTCCTGTATGAAGCAGATTACGTCAAAAGGGGTGACGCCAATGTAATAAAGACTTGTATCTCTCAAAGACAGCCCAAACGCTACCGTGGTGGAGGTATAAAGACGTTTGGTTTGCGTCCCCGCCTCTTTTTCGGGCAAAGCGTTTAGGTTCTACTCCTGGACTGCTTCTCAACAGTTCATTTCGCTGTCCACTCAAAGCCACGTTCTGCTTCATCAACGCCCACTAAATAAGCGATCTGGGACCGACCCATCCAATTACTTACAAGGGAATGACTCGTTCACATACAGGTCCTTGTCTCATTAATATCCCTTTGTGTCGATACATTGATTGCTGCTGATCGATTATTGCCTCTTAATAGTTCACATTTAGATGAAAATAAAAAAAGATTCAAGGAATCGAAAGTGGTTAAGTATTCAGTTCCTTTAAGAGATTAAAACCTCTTAATTCGTGTCCAGTAAATAATATTCAATAACATTTTAGAGAAATCATAGATCGTCGTCCAATCTTAAATTGGTCTACAGGTAATATTCCACCCCCCAGTTGAACAACCTGCACTGAAACATTCAGTTATTTTGAAACTAATAACTTAATAGGCNCCCCCCAGTTGAACAACCTGCACTGAAACATTCAGTTATTTTGAAACTAATAACTTAATAGGCTACTTCAATAAAAAAAACGTTCAATTTAAAAGCTCTTAAATCATGTTTCTAATTAAAAATGTAAATGTTGGAAGTATTTTATGAGGAAACGCAAACGTAACCGCGAAGGGGCGCCACGAATGACAAACAACATCACGCGCGTGTGAAATTGGTAATGAATAAATGCATGACTCGTATCGATCTGAACTTTGCATTGGAAGTTGTCTCGCATATTCTAGACCTGACATCCTTGTTCACGTAGAACGCACACAACGTCATAACAATTAAAATTCCCTTTAGGTATCGATGCCATTCCTGGAGACTTTTTTTAAAAAATTCATTCCTTTATTTTAAACTCAAAACCTCTTATTACAAAATAATACAAGATTAATTACAGTTTGTTTATATTATTAGTCTAACAAATTCAATATGAGGTTTTGTTTTAACACTTTGTGCGCTAATTTTCTTTTGTCGTGATGATCCTTCAAAATATCCGTTCGACAAAGTCTCGAACATCACATTTTATTTACTTGAGAGTATCTGAGACGTTCTACATTTTCAATCCTCTTCCACATTCTCCTCCCTACGTTTTGGTTCATCAACCATCTCGTAATACGTTCCATCCCTCGTTTCCCATCCGACCTCTCTCTTCTCTTCTCATTCGCACAAATTACACGTTTTCATAGCGTATGATAAATACATAAATACACCCAACGTTCATTTCACTTCCCAAGCTGATGTATAATAACTAGTAGTACAATAACATAAGCTAAACGAAAGATAAGATATCTTAATGATGAATACATTATAGATTAGAGGATTTGTGGATAATATTTTGCCCAGGACTTTTCCAACAAAAGAAATTGTTTGCGCATGCAAATTGCGTGAACAGGAAACAATAGCCTCCGAAACTGAGCCTGTGTGAAGGAAAATACTTTAATTCTAATTTACTTTAAGTCGTCACAGCGGAAAAATATGCTTTATTTATTTATTTATTTATTTATTCTCGGAGACTTGTTAGCTATTAATAGAATCTCGCTCGCGGTTACAAAATTCACATACATTTATTCCATCGACACGACGAAACGATCTAACACAACCGAGAGTTTTGTTTTTTTGTTTTTTTTATAAGAAACACACTCTCCTTTTGCACAAATCTTTAACGAAGCGAACGGTTGGCACTTGTCCTCCGCGGGAGCGCGCGGGTTCGAACCTTGGCAGCGACGAAGCCTTATTTAGGACTCGAAGGTTTCCTCGTAGGAAGTGTAGTGATCTGGAGCGGCAATCAACTGTCCACACTCTCGCTAACTTCTTGAACACGCGGACGCTATATGAGCAACGATGTACGCACGATTCGACCAAGGACACGAAAGTGAGAGGTGTTGTCTGGTTTAACGGCTTCCAGAGTTTTCAAGGTCGCAATTTAAACACACACAGGAGAACCTATCTTATCAATTTTATTCTAAACATTTTGCGCAGACGCTACAGGAATGTCTAAAGTATGGTGGTTCGTGTGCGATCTACATTGTGGGAAAACATACTTTATTCTTTACTGAATTCAATATACTGGTTTTGAGAGTATTCAAATTAATGTGACCTTAGATCGAATGTGCTCCAACCGTTTCACATTCCAAAAACCCCTAACCACCTCTCTTCTATTTTCTGTACATTTTTTTTTCTCGTTTTCATATTTATTTATTTTTCATTGTTGACTTCTACTTTAATCCGTTTCTTCGTTATTCGGATCCTTGATGGACGATAATAGTTCAGATAAGTCACAAAATATACATTTCTATACCTCAGTGCTACGCTGAATAACAACAATCAGATACTCACTGCAAATAAAAACGAATTTTGTAGACATCTTCAAAAGTCTTTCAACGAGCGGAAGAGTATTCGATGCTCAAGAAGGAGAAGAAATAAACACATGACATGCCAAACCCATCTACATCAAACGAGTGCAAACATGTCAGCAATTTAGGTGTCTTTAAAGGTGGAACAACTGCAAATTTATCAAAGCATAGTTGATAATTTAATTACCTCTACACTATTTCGATTACTTTCCGCAGCTAATGACCGCAAACATCCTCTAGTTGCCGTGAACACGGCCTCCCACGAAGGTTTTGAAACAGATGACGTCATGAGAGCATTAATTCGCGTAACCACCACCACCGCACTCGAGAGCGCGCGCGTCCATTGAAAATTACGTCCACACGACGCGTGAATCGACGCAACGCGGTTTTTCGTTTCGTTGGCTACTCGAGAGACATTTGCAGTCAATACTCACGCACTGAGTGTCTGTTGAAACACGCAACTAGCGAAACAGCGAACTTTTCTCAAAAGACCACTCACTCACTCACTCACTCACTTTACGTGCTCTCTCGTTCGAAGTAAATCCAAGAGCTTTTGGGAGGAATCAAATTAAGTAGAACGTTTGGAAAAGTTTATTTGAACATTGCACTGGAGATTAAATAGAGGTATTTAGGTTTGGATTCAACCGTTTTCTATCAAATAGACGAAGAGAAAGAAAACTTGTCAACACTACATAACTTGCCAACGTTTCGGATACGTATATCCGTCCAATACACCACCAGCACACCAGGCACCTCCAGCGTACTTAAAATATCAAAATATAATTTCGTCGATGCCTTAGAAATATTGTACGAAGCCCGAAGGAAGGAAGGAAGGAAGGAAGGAAGGAAGGAAGGAAGGAAGGAAGGAAGTGTATCCGAAACGTTGGTGAGTTATGTTTTCCCCTTTCCACCTATTCTTCCAGATTATAATTATGAAAAATAAAAACTATTTTCACGTAGCTACGTTTATGTCGTTTGATTATTTTTACGTTGAATAAACAGTGTACAAAAATTTACATGTCAGAGACTAAAAAATAAGACACGTTCTTATATTTTTCCTATAAAGTAAAACAGAAAGTTTCTCCCATTTTCGTTTTCGAGTGTGGAAGGTAATCGTAGTGATTTACAAAAAAATATTTTCATAAACACACGGATTAAAAAACAACGTACTTTTTTTGGGAATTAATTATCCTGTCGTCTCTAAATTGTGAATCAAATACGACGTTCCATGGCGACATTACGTTCACAAGAGAGTACACACACGCGCGAAGTGTTCATAAGAAAAAGTACAATGCACCGTTATGCAAATTGTCTTCCAGGGAGTCTTCCACACCGCGAGGATTTTCCTCGCACCTTCTTTTATATTACGTGGAGAGCTTAGCGCAGCATGAAGGCAACTCCCGCGCTCCCCATCCACTCGAGGATTAACTTCCTCACGAACCGCCATTTCTTTCTCCGTTATTAATTTTAGCCTAATTATTAAAATATACGAAGTAGCAACTGGAGAGAGAGAGAGAGAGACGCGGGTCGCGTTCGGCGGTGGGCGGTTTCAGCGCCGTCCACCGCTCTCTCCAGAGAGACAAAACACGAAAGAAAGAAAGAAAGAAAGAAAGAAAGAAAGAAAGAAAGAAAGAAAGAAAGAAAAATTGTGCTGGGGACACAGAGACAGACAGACAGCGAGACACAAGAGAAAATGGAACACGTAATTGGTTTCACGGACTCTTCGTTCCTTCGAAGAATACAAAATATCCAAAACACTGCGAAACGTTTTTTCTTCTTCTTTTTTCTTTTTCTAGTGACAAAACACATTTTTAATTTCATAAAACAGCGACAGCGGAGGTGGAGTAGTGGTGACGCGGTAGAGTCTTCGCTACCTGAATATCGTTGAGCGGGAGAGCGTGGGTTCGAACCCCGCTCGGCCGAACTTGGTGAGGTTTTCAGTTGGGGTTCTTCCTCACCTACTCCAGACAAATGTCGGTTCGGTACCGTAACTTCCCCGGCAACCCAGCATCTCTCCTGCCCAATTCCCTTTTCCTAAGTGCAACGGTTAGGTGGAAGAGCCTGAAGGCCTCATGGCTGCTGAACCTCCTTTTGTCAAAAGACGTAAAAAAAATAAAAAATAAGGTTATAAATTAATTACTGTTAACGCAAAATAGTTTTTTCCTTGTCGAATCCTAAAGACTTTTATCCCGCCACGCGTGTGAGAAATATATGTCTTGAGTACATCGTAATTTTTAAGTGGATGAAATAATACTATTGCTCACCGCTTCAAAGACCACTAAACTCTCTAATTTTTAGTTCACTTATCGTACCAATAATAATAATAATAATCAACAGAGGCGGTTTTTCTTTTCTTTCTTTACTGAGGAACGATAAGGAAGAGCGAAGGGGTATTTGAGGTAGCGAGTACGAACCGAGAATGAGAGAGCGACCAAATGGCAGACGCCATTACAGACCTCATCGAACGAACGGCCGGTGAGGCTTCTCCGCCGTTTCAATTGCCAAGAGATCCGCCTCTGCCGCACTGGAATCCACTGCAGAGCTCCTGGAAGCGATCGAGCAGCGGAGGGCTGAGCTTCATTGCGACGTTCTGTTCCGGTCGCCGCAGGTTTAATCCCAAGTCTAGCGGCGAGGGGCCTACGGTGCGCCATTTAATTAGGCATTTCATTACCATCGTCTGGGAATAGTACGCGTCGGCCCCCGTCGGATGGCGGGCGGCGAGGGCGAGGACGTGAGTGGAGGATCATGGGGAATGAGGATTGTTAGAATGGAAACGTCACGGGCAATGACGTCACGAAAATTCAAACTTTTCGAAAAATACTGCGTTCAAGTAGCAGAAAGGAGTAAACGCCCTCCTCCCCTGGTTTATAAGTGGAAGTATTGAAGACGGTGGTGACGTAGTGACATTGATTGGGAACGAAAAGAATAATGTGGAGATGACTCTGTTGGGAACAGGGGGTTAATTAGAAGAAGAAAAATCGTTAAATCGTTGGCAGAAACGAGTGAAGTGAAAGTGAAGAAGAAAAAGATAAGAGCCTTTTTTTGTGTGGGAGAAACTCAAAGAGAAATTTCTCAAAGAGTGTTTTGAGAAATGAATGTTGAAATAGCAAGTAAGCATCCAAGGACGAAAGGTCTTATTGAGGAAACCCTCCTCGCGCAGGTGGGAATGCAGTGGATGAAGGAAGGTCCGTCCTCCAGAGAGAGGTGAGCTGCCTTCCTAATGAGCGGTTCGGTCGCTGTCTCTGGAGAGCGCATGCAGAACCCTAACCCTCGCACAGGGGGTCGACGAAGAGAGGAATTCCTTACGTGCAATTACTCCACAATAGAGGAACGCCGATTCTTCGGATTCGAGAAACGATGACACGGGGAACGTCTCTATCTTTATATCAAATGTCTTCTTCATTATTACTATTCTAATTGTTTTTAAAATAAGGAACAAAATTTAGGATTTAATTTGTATCACTCTGTTAATAATGCAATACTCACTTGCCTCGTTTGAAAAGCATAAGAAGAGCATTACGTAAAAACACTGGGGAGGCAGACAGAGCGAAACGCATCCCACCTCAAAGGGAAAAGACAAATATGTATATATTTTTTATGTAGATAAAAGTGATGAAAAATACTTGAAAGGAAATTCACTACAAATCAATTTCAAGTTCCATCACTTTCGTGATTCTGAAGTTGGGCTTTTCTAGAAACAAATTCTTTCCTCCACGTTTTGTAGTATAGGTGAGGTGTCGTGACGATTTGCGATATGTCAGTGACTGGACCTCGTAGTGGACTCTTTCTAGAGAACTCTCATGAGGCAGAGACGGTCTCCACTTTCCCTTTTTTTCTAAATCGAGGAAGGGGATGAGTCATCGAAATAAATGAACGGAGTCAAAACATCGTCGTTGGAAAACGTTAAAAAAACACTCTTGGGTGAAATATCGCCTCTTCAATGACTCTTTATTTAATACTCATGTTTAAAAAACAATTTCTTACTGTGCTCGGTAAGCATTGCCTAATTCGAAATGAAGGTCGCTTTCGACACAAACGTTATTTATTTTCTACTTTTCCCATCAATCGCTCATCTCTTACATTCTCTTCCACAAAGTCTGCTGCTTCTTCTGAAACAGAGTTGCAGCCAAATAAGAAGGCTTTGATGACGTCGCCGGCCATGTTGGGTGGTCGTGCCAAATGGCGACGCAGCCGTGATTAATGCAACTGACGTGTCTTGCAGAAAACGAATGGACGCTGAGAGGTAGCGAAAGCATTTAGGGCGCATTCTAATACCCCTTTTAGCATTTTACCCCGTATCTAATAAGCACGTTTAAACGGCGGCGGCGGCCTTCTACATTTGGTTGTTTTCTCCGTCGTTTATCAATGGAGGCTTCAACGGCAGGAAATGCGTTTGAAACATGGCTCCGAAAATATGGCCGACGCTCCAAGATATTAGGATGGATGGATCGCTACGACATAATGGCGGAGGAGGTGAACGTGACTCGGTTGATAGTTGTTCTTTGGAGGAATTTGTCTCATGTTGACAGATTGATGTTCAAATATTTACTGCTTATTATGATAGTTATTCATTCACCACTAATAGTAATAATATTAATAACAATAATAACAACCTAGCGTTGTAAATTCAACAGCGATGGAAAACTCGCACACAAATTCTTTACGTAATAATTTCTAGAACAGGAATCTACTTCAGAGAAATTTAGACAAATCGTAAGTTAAAAAAACAACAACAGTAATTGACACGCAAAAATTAATTATTCTTAATATTGAAAGATTTCTCGCAATAACTCTATAGATACGGACAGCTCCTTTGAATATTATTCCCGCCGCTGACGAATACACCAGGTACGCACATGAGATAAAATAAGAATAACCAAAATAATAATAATAATAATAATAAATATATTATGTGCAGCAATGAGATGTTTCGAACGACGTACGATATGCGATGTACGACAAATAAATTTCTCCGTCGGAACAAAATCCTCATTGGAATTATTTTAAATTATTTTAAATTATTTTAATTCAGAGAACAAACAACGACGTAATCGAATACCCAACACACGACGAAGTTGAAGAAATATTAATACACGCGCTTCCTTCAACTGACGTACAAGTGAAAAATAAAATCACAATAAAATGAAACATCATTGCATCTTCTTGGAATATTAATATGTATCAGAAATTTAAGTATTCGGAATATCGTCAACAGCGTTGAGACGAGGAAAAGAACAGAAATGGCACCGACCGGAAGTGCCTCTGTCCACAGCGCAGGGGAAAAGGCGTAATCTTTTGCTATTTTTCGTGTTGCACCTACCTATTCATTCCTGATCCCACATAGTCTTTGTACATAGGGAAATCATTTTGTTGCTATTAGTTAATTGCTTTCTTCTTTTGATTCGTATAATATTAGAATAATCTATAGTTCGATAATAAATTGTACATGTAAATTTACAAACATATTTGCGTTAAATTACAAACATATTGACATTATATATGTATTATAACTCGCAGCTAACTTTTTATCTTATCTAGGAACTTTTGCTGAAATTTTTGAATCCGCCTCTGCCTTAGGGCCCTTGATCGGAATTGATGG
>NNCF01128841.1:1002263-1032474 GCA_002313205.1 Laupala kohalensis | reverse complement strand
TCCTTTTGCCGATCGTAAGGAATTATGGGGAAGAAGAAGAAGAAATCATTTTATTATTATGGGCTCCTTCCGTCGTCATCTCCACTTACAAAGAACATTCCTTCCATAAAAGAGGAAATAACTATTACATGCAGTTAGAACTAGCGCTGCTGCACTTGGCAGCGCAGGAAGAAAGAGATGGAAGGGTGGCTACTCAGTATAATAGGTCGATAAGTCCCCCAAGGAGCTCCGTATTCGCAAGACGCGGTTCTTGCGTCGTCACCCGACGACGCCCTCAGCAAGAAACGCTCGTCCATTAACCAACCAACCAGGTCGATAGCGAGGTTCATTCGTCTAGTCGTTACAACCGAAGGTGTCTAGCGCACCAATGACGTCTGGCCTCACAAAAACACAACGACGCCCGTGTCATTGCGGATGATGCAGTTTTAGCTCAAAGTGAGATCTGAAGACGGGATTACATGGAGACGCAGTCATCACCGCCGTAATGACAAATCGATACCTTTATTTTGGCGCATCTATTCTTATGGTGGATGAAAATACTATTATTGTGTTCTCAAGCATCATCAATCTTAGTTAGTTCCAAGGAAGAAAAGTTTCGTAGTAAAAATAAACTAGTATTTATAAAAACCGCATTGGCATCAAGCGACTTCCTCTAACAAAAGAGTCAAGTCAACCTAACCTAACATTTTTAAACGCGTATTAATTTTTTTTGAAATTCCCTTCCACGACATTAAGGTACTGCATAATGTATAATAATATGTTAAATAAACAAATGTCTTGTCTCATTGATTCCTGATAATATCTCAACAGAATTTTCCAATAATACTTTCAAAACAAATACTTCGACACGAATAACTTAATTCTACTATAATTAACGTGTGTTACGAACGAACAGTAACCTCACATTGCATTAATAATAATCACGATGGATTGGAATAATTCATTAATTTTGGACAAAGAAGTTAATTATTACAAACGTTGTATGTCAGAAATGATATTTATAAAAAGTACACGCAGACACAGAAAAGCTACCTGGTACATACGATACAATATCATAACATGTTTGTGTAGTTTCTGCTTGTCTTGTAAACATGTTTAGTGTTTATATTTATGTTTAACACCATGTTCAATTGTTCTGTCGTTATGTTTCTCGTTGTAATGTTGTTTCACCTGACGACGACTCCGAACGAAAGTCGAAACGTTGTCAGGTCATATATATATATATATATATACTGTTCGTCCATAAATTGTCCTTAAGTTGTTGATTTTTTATTTAGGAATAACTTCATTTTACACACGTGTGTTGATGAAATAAATCGCATTACGTGTAGGAATTAACGAATCCATAATAAAGTTAAATTGGTTGAAAGCACGTCGTTACTAAACGATTCAAGTGCACCACCATTACGACGTCAAATCGTAAAGCAGCATTAATTGTAACCCCGACGTGTTGAAACCCCTCGGGACAGTGCAAATCCCACATCTTGTGAGCGTCGAGGTATGAGAACAGAACAGACTCTGCTCTCTGCGGTTGACACATTTCCACCTCCAGAACCTTCCATCCGGAGGGCGACGTGTTTATCTCGGTTTCGTCACTGGAATCCCCCCCGTCTCCTAATTACTTTATGAATCCACCAGTCTCTGAAAGGGAGATATCTCGCCATGTAGAGCAGCAGCCATGTGCACGGGAATACAAGACACCTCACGCCGCTTCTGTTTCCTACGTCGAGTTGACACATGAGGCACTCCTTTCTTAATAACAGATTTCAATACGCCTAATTATTTGTTTACTAATCAGAATTTATTACAGTAAGAAAATTATTATGTCGAATTACGTCACAGAAAATGCATAAATTCTGTTTCACAAACATGGGATAAGACTAGTGCAATAACGTAGCTAGAAAATTTTTGTATATCGCGGGTTTGAGTTCCGGTCCGTCGCAATTTTCACCTGGTAGTTGACGATGCAATAAAAAAAAAAGGAATTTTGCACATTAAATTATATGTGTAACAATTTCTAAAATCTCGACTTCCCAATGGATTCTGTTAGCTCTTCAAAAATGGATTCCTTAGAAGTGATTAAAATATTGCAACGTAACTCTTTACATATATGTGACTTACGTCGAAACCAGTCGCAGATCTAGGGGGGGGGGGAGCTAAAGGGGGTCAACAGCCCCCCCCATTGGACCTGAACTCTCACGAGATAAAATTGAAGTTGATAAATGGCATACTTTGTAAAAGTGTTACCAGATTAATAATAATTATTAGTTATAAATGATATTGTTATTAATAATATAATTGTTATTGTAATTAATAATACCATATTAATGAAATTAATTATACCAGATTAATGAAATTATCAATATCAGGTAAATAAAATTAAAAAACCGTATTAATAACTTTAATAAGTATTAGTTACTGTTATCAACAATACGAGATTGTTAATCATTTATTTGACGCATTTTATTTAAAAGTAATATTTATAAAAATTTGTGTTGCTGTAAAGCCATAATTTTCAAACATAAATGCTCCCCGTTTAGCCTACCCATTGATTAGGGTCTAGATCCGCCACTGGTCGAAACCATAGCAACTTAATCATTATTTAATTGTGTGATTACATCACAAGAATGTGTGTGAGTGTATTTATCATTCGCGAGTCCAAAGGGTTTAGAAGCCGCTTCTCTTAGACGAGAAGAAAATATCGAGCTGGAAATTACTTACATGTCTGAAGTTGGGTTCGCTACAGAAAAGCCTAATGACAACGTAGCTCGCAACGTAGCCGACGGCTACTTGCAGGCGAGCAGAGCGCATAGAAATTAGACAAACCGAAAGGGTAATTTTTGTGTCGGGTACAGAATGCAGCGACTAAAATTTCCGGCCTATTTCATCCGCTGATGCGTCTTTAATTATCAACTCTCTGAATCGCTACAGGATGCGAACATCTAGAACACATAATTGATGGGAGGAACGATACTTCGAAATGAAGCATGAACAACCGTTTCTTAACATTAATGATGGCTAACGGAACTCAAAAAAACTCTCAATTCATTCCATGCGTTAAAAACAACATTGAAACTTTCGACGAGGAAAAATCCTTAATAAGCGATTAGACCGGAAGCTATCAGCGGATCATCCGGAAGAAAAGGACTACACTTTTGTTCCAATCGGGTCTATATTTCTTCTCTGTGATAACCCCGGAAGCCACGTGATTTGTTCCAAGCCTTAGGGGCGAAGAAGAGTGTAACGGCCCGTTTGAATTAAATGCAAATGGCGGATGGTGTGGGAGAGGGTGAGGAGAAGCAGCGAATGCCCGCACCACATCCCCACGACACAACCACCCTCTGAATGCACATTAGCTCGAAAAGGGTGAGTATAGTTGCAGTGTAGGTCACCACCTACCCCCTCCCTCCTACGATTACATCCCCCGGAATCGGAAAATTTCTTCACGGGAAATCCAGTTTTACGAGCGAGGCGTCGCTGTTATTTGTATAAACTCATTTAAATTTCGCTTCCTCGAATTAAAAATACGGAGTTGGCTTATCGTATAAATATTATGTTCCATGAAAAGCCCTTTTCCATTCAATTTCAGGATTCTCTTAATTCCAAGGGATGTTGGGTTCGATTTTCTGAGTCTTGGAGACAATAAAAATAAGCATGATTCAACTTAAGGTTTTTAAAACAGTATTCAAATCCTTATTTAGTAATGGCATCTCCTTGTAAAGTCCAAGTGTCCCTGAAATCCAAAATTGCCGAGAGAAAGATAACCTCTAACAAATCTAAGTAATATGGCTCCAACGTTTAAATACGTCCCAATCATGATTTCATGTTCCAAGTAGAAATGTCCTGATACTTCGAGAAACTTCTTCGTTCCTCCTGAAAACCTGAATAAACCCCGGACACCGTTGACAAGAGAAATCTATCCACTGCATCGACTCCGGAATAGGACCGACTCACCACTAGCGGCAGATCCCCAATTTAGAAAAAAACCTAGAGAGAGAAAAAAAATCAAGGAAGTAGAGTTTACCCACTCAGTGCTATCCGCTTAGCAACCGCAGAGTAAAAAAAATAGAGTCAACGCTGAATGTTCTGAGGGAAAAAGAGCAGTCCAACCACCGACCACCAGAAGATGATGCAAAGAGGATACGTCCCTTCCTTCCGTCAAGTGGAATTGGGCAGCGGAAACGCTTCCAGCATTTGCATGTGAAGAGGGCGACCGCTATCCGCCGCAATCCCAAAAAACAAGTCTAAAAAAGGAGCAACTGGAGGACTAGTGCAGGTGGAATTCATTGCTGCTTCAGGTTAAGCCCTTTCTAGCAGCACTCTACTAGTATTTGGAATGCAAAGACTTGGGTTTTTTTCCTTTCCTTTTTTGTTTTTGCATTTTCTAGGAATCCAAATCTGCATTTTTCTGTGTGAGCTTCGAAGTACTTCGTAACATAACATAGTTCAATCTCTCTCTCTCTCTGTATGTTCATCTAACCATCATAGACCTCGAAAACACGATTCGGAAATCACAGATTCAAAAGAATACCAAAGAAATTACACTATTGTTGGTAACTTATAAAACAGTACCTTATTAATTTAACTCTTGTTAATTTAACTGCGATTTTTTGGAATTAGATCACAGTTTAAAAAAATTAAAATTTGAAGAAATGAAAATGATTAACAATTATTACAACAATTATCACGTAGATATGTATGTAAATTTTTGTAAAATCTGAGTACGATATATTTTTTTTGTAATAATTGTTAATCATTTTCATTTCTTCCAAATTTTTAATTTTTTCTGCATTATTACTTTTATTTTTTGTAGTCTCGATGAAATTATATATACATCGAAACGTCGGCTACTTCAAAGAGAATTTTTTTAATTTTTTAATAGTGAAATCACTGTCGTAATAATTTATATAAATACCAGTACATTCGCTGTTGTCATACCATCTCCGTGGTGACAAGCCTCGAGCAAGTAGAGAGAGCAAACAAGATTTACGAAGCGACGAGAGAAACGCATTTCGAAGAACACATTACGAAACAATACCTGATGACTCCGCAAGTGAAGAGAGATTGAGGAAAACTGACTAAATACGTGAGAAATAAGGTGATCTAACATCCTGTAAATATTTTGGCTGCGGATTCACTTCGGGAACAATATTGAAACCTAATGGAGGTACAAGGAACAAGCGTATTGTTGTACACAAGCGATGCAACACGAAAAAAAAACTGATTTAAGTCATAAACAAAAATAAATTAGATGGGAAATAATGCATCAAGTTTATCCGCAACTTCAAACTGAAGCAATTTCATCAGCAACACGCAAAATTTTATATTAATTCCGGAAAATAATCTACGACGAAAAATCTACGTGGTGTATGTAAGCGGTGTTAATTAAGAATGGTTCTGCATTGTTCACCACCTTGTTTAAACTCACGTCGTGTATGGCAATCTCGGCGATATTAGGAAGTTAATCTGAAGGACATCACAAGTCTCCCAGCATATTCCGCGTCGATCCCAGGCGCCACCTACGAAACTAAGGATGCGCAAAACCAACACCGTCCAGGGGGCGCTGAAAGACAAGCGAAGGAGCTTCATCAGCGAGAGAATCTTATTTGACGGATTTAACAATGGGAAAATAATTGAGCTATAAAGAAAGAAAAAAATAATATATTTTTGAGTTCGCGTCCAGGAGTCTTGTGAAATTAACGTATTTAACAATTAGCAGCCGGTTTCGTAAAAGTACGAGTGTTGAAGTTACAGGAAACTTTCACACATTTCTAAAAATATCCCGGTATAAGCATGTCACAAAGGTAAACTTGTAATTACAAGTGAATTCTCACAATTTTACGAGTGATTTACTAACATTGTTAGGTTACTAACAATTACAGCTCACAAACTAGCAAAATTGTTACCAAACAAGTATTTTATACCCAGCTATGAACGTAGGGACACTGTGTAACAAGTGTTATTTTATTAATGTGCGGTGGTCAATTTCTTCCTCAGAAGTTGAAGAAGGAGATTCATTCGTGTACAACGACATAGGAAAACTTCCAAGGAAAGAGTCAACTTTAGAATGACGTCTGTAAAGCTGGAAGAAAAAGAATCAATTATACAACCTTTGAGTATATAATTTACTGGACGTTTTAATTCAGTTATTTGTCATTATTTTAGCTTACTTATTATTGTGCAGTTTGAAAAGTCATTGTTGATAAGCTTGAAATATTTGTTTCAACACGTATAAAACAATCTCTTTCTGTGCAATATCTCCCATAAACTATAGTAATCAATATTTTTAAATTACCAAATTTTTCATTACGTATTGGAAAATCAAACGAGAAAGATTGTCCGTAAATACTTGTTACTGACTAGTTAGCGAAATCTTTGTGAAACGATTGTGACTATTTGTCATGTCCCGTCACGTCAAGGTAGGAGAAACAAATCTTGTCTTCAGTTAAAACAAGATGAAAATGGATTCATGCATTTGAGGTAAGTTAAACTATTCATTCGACCCATGTTCTACTAACACTGTAGAAGAGCCAAACCAATTAAGACAGAATCATTTTCTTATAATAAAAATGTGACTAAAGCTAACTCGAATCTATAAAAGAGTATTCAAAATTTGTGGAAGACATTAACGCTACATTACACACTCTGTGTATCAAATTCGTAAAAATATTATCTTTTAATACATAAATCAAAATACACCAATGCAGGAATAAAATGATCTGAGAAATTAACTTTAGCCACCACCGATTATTAATTATAATTTTTCATTATTCGTACCTCAATTTTACTATGGCTCATCAAATTTATGGAGAAGATTAAAGCATTAATTCACAAGGGCGACGTACTCGCCTTCTACCTCCGGGGACGCCGGTTCAAACCCGGTCCGATCCAAGTAGAATCCAAGCGGCAGGTTTTCTGGGAGTTCTTCCGTTTCCCCTGCTTATCATTCCACCACAACATTCACTCATCATCATTCACCCCCACATCATTCAAAATCACCGCTTCAGGGGAGGTGCGGCAGGATGGGCATCCGGCACCCTAGTATTCCCCAGACGAAACCAAAAATGGAGAATCATATATCCATCCCCATCCGCCGACTCCACATGAAGTGGAAAAAGGCTGGGTTAAAGAAAGAATGAAAGCATGAATTCACGTCACCACGGATAGTCACCACTTTACTGACTAAATGGGAATGAGTGAATATTGCTTACTACAGTCATTATTCGAACATCTGCCAACAAATCTTGAGTTCAGATCGAAAAATCATTTTTTTTATTCCTCCACCGTTTTAGGACATATCGCTACCATTTTAGGACTCTTCTTTAACTTCCCGCAGAGCTCAAAATCAATAAAACTTTAAACCATGATTTTAAAGAAAGAATCAAAAGTATCTATCGGTCTGATTTGAGTTGAAAACTCCCAGCTCTATCCCAAATTTTCAGAGGTTGAGTGTCTTTCTGGAGGGGGTTACTTCTGTTTCCGTACAAATAATACCGGATGGTGTGAAAGTAGTTTTAAGGATCATTATATTCAAATAACTAATTCAGAAACGTTTTATCAATATTTAATGTTAAGTTGTATAATGATTAACTAATGATTAAAATTAATGTACCCAAATCTTCACGTCGATCTTCCACAAATACCAATCCTTTTTGTCCCGTTCCCACTTGAAGCAATGCCCGACGCCGTGAGAAGAGTTTGCCCACCCTTTGCCTTCAACGTTCGCTAAGGCACAGCAGCACCAGCAGCCCTAAATGATGCTTTCATTAACAGCCTCTCACCGGCTGCACCAACGCCCCAGGCGGCAGTTACGTTAAATAAACCACCGTCCAGGGTTCGAGGTGGCGGAAGCGACGGCGCCATCCAGGAGGTCACGCCGTTATGAAGAACTAATGAAGGAGCCGCCCACGCGCACCTGTTTCAGCGACGACGGAGTCACGAGAGCGTTAACTCCTTCATAACCAAATACGACGCTCGCGATGCTAGTTAAAGAGCATATCAGAGATGTTACACTAATTACAAAGCCTATGTATCAACAGGTCGTTAAACAGAAAGGAGATGCGATAACCTTAGGTCAGGTGAAAATGGCGAATCGAACCCGGGACTCCTACATTAATCGCAGGGGTGTTAACCACTTCACCACCCATTCACCTTCCACAACTCTACATCTTTGCCATCCAGACCTAAATCCCGGAAGACCTGAGACACGTCCTCGTACAGGAGATACGTGAACCAGGCAGCTCACAATGATGTGTGCNATTACCGGTTTTACATGTACCTCTGTGTTAAGGTTCATTATGCGTATATTTCTTCCGTGAATACCATTTTCATTATCACATGTCTTCTCCACGTGTAGGGTACGCGAAAGAAATATATGCAAAAGAAATAACGCGAGACAATAACATTACTGGGTTGCGAAACCACGACCTTCAAGAAATTGGAGTTTCAGTGATTTGAAGTTAACGATAGTGGATGAGACAATAGTCGATTATGCCATATCAGTTGTCTGAAAATATTGTTGGAGGCAATAAGTGATAGTGAGGGAGAAAAGAAGAAGACAATAATGAGATAATGACGTAATGAGCAGAAGGTGACGAACGCGTACACAATCCCCGCAGCTGATCGAAGAGCAGAATAGAAATCTCGCCGAACGTGAAAGTGGAGATGTGCCCTTTGCGCATCTTTCGCCTCGAGGCGAGCGTTCACTCTGCGATTGAATGCCACTCGGCCTGGCAGCTGCACAAGACGTCTTTTAACCTTTTCTTCAAATGCTTCATCGCTTCCAATCGCATCAGATTCGGAATTTTGCGCGAAAATAATCCTTCATCAATATCCATTGACAGTTATTCAAAATATTTGTTTTATATTCATTAGACGAAACTATTTTTTATCAATACACGAATGATGAAGCGAAGATCTTTAACATAGAAAAAGGCTGGTCAACCACAAATCACAATGATTGGTCAAGAAAAATGAAAGCAAAACTACGACGGTTGACTATAAGTTCACCGAGTCGCTACTCAATGGCAATTTAATGATAATTACATAATCTCTTATTCTAATAATCTATCCAATATGTCGATATCTAGTTCATGATAAAGCACTCTTTAGCGTTTCCTCCGATCATACGTATGTTTCATTCGTTTCCGGGAGCTGCAGATTTAACGTTTCACTTTTTCAAATAATTCGACTTCCTCTTCATTTCAATTGAAGTATGAGTTCCGTAATGTACAGAGAATGATAATTTCTCGAAGAGAATAATTTTTCAAAAGCTGAATAAAACCATTTTTTGAAAAGTTTACGAGAAGACAAAGTATTATTAAAGATAGAACATCGACATGAATTATTTTGCTGAAGTGGAAAAATGTCAAAAGCGAGAGGCAGATGAGTTTGAGACGCCACCCGCGCAATCTCCCACTCATCCATCGCCTCTGGCCGAAAGGCAAATCACGTTCCTCAGCCACTCACCCACCCGCCACCACGACGGCGAGAAAGATCACTGGAGACTCACCTGCAACACACAACAAGAAAGGGTTTCGTCATTCAAAGGGCAACTACACAACGACGTCCTTTACAAACACCATGTTACAACATGTACCATACACTACAGTAGAATATACAGTATGACGTATTAATAATTATGTTATGTTGAATGAAAATGGGAGACTCAGGATCT
This sequence comes from Laupala kohalensis, assembly GCA_002313205.1. Lineage (NCBI taxonomy): Eukaryota > Metazoa > Arthropoda > Insecta > Orthoptera > Trigonidiidae > Laupala > Laupala kohalensis. The sequence goes on along the minus strand of NNCF01128841.1, from coordinate 1,022,798 downwards.
TCAACTTCAACTCGCAGCTAACTTTGTATCTTATCTAGGAACTTATGAAAAAAAAAATGTGAGTAAATTAGTTTATTGTCCTCCACGTGGTCATACGCAGTTTGTACTGTTTTTTTGACAATAAATTTATTATTATTATTATTATTATTAAATTTATAATTATTATTAGAACCGAGGATCGTCAGTTTAGCGCGCTGATGCGCAATCAACTACCAACCCGTTCGTCTCTAGACCAAAAGCCTACGTTTGTCCTTCAATATAACATAATTAATCCGTTACCTGGCGATGGGGTTCACTGCAATTTATGGGATTTCTGTGGGGGCGTATATTTAATTCCTTTAATTCTAAGCAAAAGAGGAAGAAAAGCATTCCAAAAAAATGTTAGAGAGAGACAAACCAAAACTATCAACCGACAACGGTTTTAGGCCGAAAACGAAACATTCTTCGCGATGGTTCTCATTAGTGTGAGAAAGTTGCTGACAGCACGTACCTTGACAACCAAAATTAAGTAGCCTTTTGCGTCCTTGTTAAAATGTCACAAGGGGAAAGTTACGGAACTCACAAGAGAATAAGAATAATCGCTACTTCACTCGGAGAGCTCATGTAGCAAGCGAAATAAGCAGAAAGAAGAGAAATGAACATTAAGCAACTGCTGCTAGAACGCAATTCATCGACAAATCAATATTTTCCTATTTTACTTTTCACTTCCATCACACATTCTAAATTTGTGAATTTTATTAGAATAATATATCGTTTTAAGAATTTAACCTCATTCATCAAAAGGAAAAATCAACACAGCAAAATTAAAAAAAAAAAGTGATTTCGAAAGTAGATGCTCAATAAGATAAACCGGAAATTTCCATGCCATTAATATATTCGAACTCTTGGTGCCTTATTGATAAAAAAATGAACTGTATTTTGGAATAAAATTCCTCAATGAACTTTAAAACGGGCCAATTTAAGTTTTCCGGGACAATATGAAGTTAACTTTCCCTTTGACGTTTCCTTCCGGGATGCATCAGAAAGTTTTGTTGTTTTTGAAATAGCACAAATTGTCCTCGCAAAGCGTTTTCCTTCTTGTGGTCTGGCGCCATCGCAGTCGTGTCGACAGATAGCGATCTCTCCACCAGAATGCGCCACGCGGTCGGTCGCTCTCAGGTCACAGAAATCGTTCGCTCTGCTTCCTCTACCAAAGGGACGGCGTTCAACAGGGAGGACCTGACAGCCATCGTACACGCCATCCACATGCAACTTCACACTGACGCTCCTAGTGTGGTACGTTACATCGCCTCCGTGTGCGTAGGATGTTAGTGGTGCGCTAATGAGAGAGGTCATGGATTTGAGGTTATGTCGATATGTGAGAGATATGTTCCTTGTGGTAGCCGTATGAGAACATGCTGGTGTACCCAAGTCACGGTTTACATGTTTACGCTTGCATACAAGTAGTTTGTTTGGGTTCACAATTTTTAGTATGATTTCAGTGTAAGGTACGGTATAAAATATCCAGCGATTGCACTAGTTCTTTCCTAATGAGTTACGCGTTCATCAGATGCATATGCTAGAAAGCGTGAACGTAATGTTTTCTATGGTAGACGATTGGACTCTATTATTAGTTTAATCATCTACGTGAATCTCAGGGGACCATTTTAATGTTATTAGAGCTCCACGTAAATGTTGAATAATTTAGCAATATAAAATTTTATGAAATATATCATTTTGTACAAAGATGAGTATTATGTTGTAATTGGTTCCCCAATTCTTGTCCATCTATCACGATAAATTAACCCCCAACGGAACATACATCTAGTAAGTACGTGTTTGGCGAACACGGGGCCCCGAGCTGAGTCTGGCATTATTTCCACTTTGTTGTGCGACGCTCCTTCCTTTCTCTTTTCTGACCTTTCTTGGTCACCTCTTGTTCTTTTCGATCCCGACGCTATTAGGGCCAGGGTATCTTTCATTTTCCTTTTTTGATGTTTTGATATATGTTTTGAGTAATGTTTTGATATATTGTAATGCAGAAGGGTTTTTAGTGGGTGTGGTTGAGTCATTCGGCGAGTCCCACACGCGGGGAGAGTCATGTTGGCTCTCCCTAGTGCGTAACTGCATATTCCCTACCTGTACAAGTTTTAAGGGCTCTAATGACCTCGATGTCGACGAGCCGTATATCCTCGCAAAAACAACCAAAAAAAAGCGATAAATTAATATGCGCCTTTTCAGTCACACACATTCCTATGATTTGTTCGTTCAGAAGACAGTATTCACTTCGAATCGAACCAAGGACTACGAAGGTTAGAACTCAGATATAAAACAGAAAATGTACTGTTAGTTTTCACCAATTTATTCCAAACAACTCTCCTTGCGGGAAGAATCACTTAATACAAAAACAATATACAAAACTCGACACATTTTTGGCGTAACTGTCGAAGTAAAGGTGAAGACTACAACACAGGATCAAATCCTTTAGAGAGCTGTTCTCTACACCGTCTCAGAACGTAATTCTACCGCACTCGAGTACCTCTACGGAGCGTGTAGTGCCAATCCCTTCTCAGAACACAAATTCTCCAACACGCACGTCGTGGATGCGACTAATTCCTTCTCTACACACACACGTCGAGTTACGTTCTCGCTCGTTCTCCATTAATAAAGGCAGAGGATCTCATGTAACGAGATGATACGTCATGAAATTTCACACTGTCAATGATCATTCAATCGGAACGTGAATTGGTTAAGTAAATTTACTCGATAAATCTGACACCCCTAACAAACGTTCATGGAATGTTGTTGATGCTAGTGGAAGCATTTTGAATTTTATAATATTACGACTTAATATAATAATATTATGATTTTTAAACACTATACTCAGAGTAATCTATAGTTCGATAATAACTTGTACATGTAAATTTACAAACATATTTGCGTTAAATTACAAACATATTGACATTATATATGTATTATAACTCGCAGCTAACTTTTTATCTTATCTAGGAACTTATGTAAAAAAAATTTGAATCCGCCTCTGCCTTAGGGCCCTTGATCGGAATTGATGGGATGGTCCCTTGCTTGCTTCCGGAGAGTAAATTAGTTTATTGTCCTCCACGTGGTCACACATTGCAGTTTATAACTTTTGCTTTTTTGACAATAAATTTATTATTACGACAAAATTAACAATGTATGATACAGATACATTTCAAAAGAAACAATATCCAAAATTTTGTTTCCAAAATCCTCGCGAGCTACAGGTCGGCCGCAAGTCAAACAAAAATGACTCCGAACATTACAGCATGTAACAAATGTTGAGGATGTTCATCAAATTCATGTGCGCAAGCCGGATACTCTTCACCAAGGTTTCTCGAAGTGCACGGGCCGTAATACAACCTCACTAGAGGATCCAAGGCGTCGCGAGCAAAAGGCGGTAAAATGAGAGCGCCACCTAAGAACAACGTATGCTGAACGTAATCCTTACGTTTGTGTCCCGAGTAAAACGAATGGAGGGAACAGCCGCCGACAAAAAGAGAAGTGTAGCGAGTGCGACCGTGTGAGCGAGCCACTGCAGTCGTATATCTACCACACATGCACGAGGCTTAGGGCATATTACAGACACGCTGTTTTACGAGCGTGATCGCAGCTGTATATCAAGATCTGCAGCAAGCAGCAGCAGCAGCGAGGACGGGAGACCTGCCTCAGTCCTCTAATGCCTGTCGTCTTCTCGCAGGAGTCGTAACTCCGAAACGCAAAGGGGCTTAGGACGCCTTCTTAACATACGCCATGGCGCCTCCTTCGTGTAAGTCCTCGTCTCCAAAAGAGCACTTGGGAGGCGACGGGTGACCGACCCTCTGCGTCAGAGGAGTCAGAGCCAGAGACGATACGTCAGGATTTGTGCGAGTTACGGATCGTAAACATACTCAACATTTTTAATATTTTATGGTGTTTCCAGCGATTTAAAGAAAAAACGGAGCAGTTCTTTCGGGTATGTCCTAACACTTGGCATTTCAAGCGTCTTTGGAATAATGCCCAAGAAGTAGCGACAGTGTCTCACACGACGAATGCGAAGTGCTGTGATATTTTATGTAACTCTGTGCAAGCCGCGGGAGATAAAAGTGATGCCAGTTATCTCGTGAATAATTCTTCGTTAGCTCATTTCAAAGCGAAGAGAACATCCCATCGCAATTACGCGCACAAGAACTTCTGAGGAATGGCTGCCTTAGCTGACTAATGGAGACGCTAATTGGATAACTCCGTCTCCACTTTCCTACCAAGGGTCGAAGTGGAGACGCTGAATCGGAAGGAAGGAAGCGTTTGCGGTCCAACCGGTGGCAGAGGAACGCGACACCGCTGCAGCAGCGCTCCGAGCGGCGGAGGCGAGCAGCGCGTAACTTGGAACCGCGCCAGCAGGAGCGCTTCAGTCAAAGTTGCCAGGTGTTGTGTATCTCTTCTCAAGGTCTCTGCGACTGCAGGTGGCTGCTGCGCGAGAATGTACCACGCCCTCAGCGACCATTGAACGCCGTTAACCACCAGCGGAGTCTTCCTCCTCCTACAGCGGATCCAGTGCGCTTCGTTTGATCTACGGTCTCTCGCTCTCTTCGGTTATACCTCTGGCGCGTTCGCTCGGAATCAATAGCACGCGTCTACACTAACCGACTTCAAAAGCTTCCAGTTGATCTCGCACTCCATTCAATTGGCAACAGGCGATGTCCGTTTCAGAAATATATACTTACCCTAAAATTCAAATCACGGAAGATTTTTAATGAAAAATGGTCTTGTTCCAATGGCAACTCTAACTGGATAATACAGTTTGTATGGAAAATACACCAAACAAGGTAATGAAGAGACTACTCTTTCCATCCATTTAAATAAAGGGACAAAAACAAAAGTTACATTATTCTATANGGAAAATACACCAAACAAGGTAATGAAGAGACTACTCTTTCCATCCATTTAAATAAAGGGACAAAAACAAAAGTTACATTATTCTATAAAGAATAATGCGACATTATTCAGTTGTGCGAAATTCGTAATGAGAGAATTGCATCTTGATACTAAAATTGATCCGGATAAATGAGTTCCGTTATTATTACAGAACGATCTAAATTAAATTTTCATAATTGATTGATCCCGATAAAGGGATGCTAATGTTATTATAATGATATATTTCACGTGTAAGTTTTAAAAAAGATCGAAAGAATCCACGCGCATCGTTCAGAACTGGGAGAAGATAGTGAAGTGAAAAATACAAGTTTTCAAAATGTCAAGCGAACTGTCTTGGGCCAAAACGTGACGAACGCGCGCAATCTCTTTACGACCGGTTCGCATTTCCTCCTCAGTCTTGTCACACGAGAACTTTATTTTCCCTCGCCACCAACGTGATTCCTCATGATGATGTTGGAAACATTGTAGTCACAACTTCCGACTCTTAAGCTGCTTTGTACTCTGAGCCGCAAACTAAACAGTGCAACCTTTTGGAGAAAACTTGCAGTCGTGAATAAATGAATATGTTTGAGGACATTTGTCATGAGAGACTAGACCTCAGTAAACACTGGCTGGTGGCTGGATTCACTGGCCACATTCTTCGGAAGCATTTGCACTTCCTTAGCTCTCGCAATTGTTGACAAACATTTCCGTTCTCCCTCATTTCTTCTATTTAATGGCTGATGGACACGAGCGTAAACCTCGTCCTGTTCCAGAGCTTTCAGTCTTTTAGTTGCTTTGAAAAATCAGGAAAATCATCATCTACGACGAGTAATAAACAATCGATTCAGTGAACAATTGTGATAGGAAACACCTCATTAATGAAATCAATTTATTAGAACAATTCCAATCATCATTAATATCATTTAGTTTCAAGTAGTTTATAACAATGATCCGAAAGCAATATCATTTTTTTACTACCAGGCAATTACTATTTTAAATCATTAATGGGGTCAGATACTAAAAATAGCTTGGAAGGTTGTACGATTCTTTGACTTCGAGTAGACATGCATGTCACTTTAAGTGACTGTGTCATTCCCAAACACTCGATGTATTTCTTTTTCTGCGTCTATTCCAACACAGCGAAAGTAAAACGGTATCTTGTTCCCTCCGAAGCCCCCGATTGCTCTGGATCTCCAAAGCGTCAAAGGAGGCGAAAGCACTTCTCACATCGCGAGCACGATTCGTCAGAGTCACTTCGTGTCTGTCTGTCTGGGGTCGTGACGTAGCTGCAGGCCGCACTCGCCTCCCAGCGAACGCTTTGTAGGACACGGTCGTCACGACCAAGTGAATCTTCTGCCTTCTTTTACTGGCTCCGACCTCCCACCCACCTACCCACCCACCCGCTCGGCTTTTGCCCATCGAACAACGCTTCGAAGAGCAATCGACCGACACACACACAGACAGACACGCAAATATTGACAATGCATCCATCCAGACATAACTCCGGAAAATGGTGTACACTAGTGGAAGGCGAACGGGCGGTGTAGTGGTTAGCACCCCTGCGATCATAGCAGAGGTCCCGGGTTCGATTCTTCGCTCGTTGCCATTTTCATCCGACCTCAATTGAAGTCCGTTCATGGAGGAAGTGAGAACCCAAAAGCGACCGAAAATAATGTAGAAAAAGGAGTATAACAAAATGGAGACAGTAAATAATTAATAATGGAGATATGTGTCAAAGTCTCGATAAGAATATGGGATATTTCAAATGCAAATCAATTGCAAAATGTTTACCTTTCAGAGTCAAAAACCACATCAATTAAAGAATCAATTTTTTTATCATTTGCGTAGATTACGTCACACATCTAGAAAAATGGAATATTCTTTACGAATGGAAAATGATTGGAATACGTTTCATTCTATATATCTGCTACAAAACCAAACTCCACGACAGATACAAACTATTAATAAATTTTAACAAAAAATAGTAGTTGTTTCACTTCCTAAATACATTTATTTGAAGGCAATTGCTCCGAAGGTAAAATGTGCATACATTACGAATGTGTATCCAGCCACACATGACGATATTGTGAAAGAAGGAAGCTAAAACACTCCAAATCATCAATAATCGATTCTGATTCAGCGAACGTAGTCATATCGATTACCACAGCGGCGGTTGCAGTGATCAGGAAATTGCGTTATTGGCTTATTACTACGAAGGCGACGAGCACATTTGCATGATTAGCTATTCGCGCATCGAATTAAACTGTTTAGTATTTGCTTTCAACAAAACTAGCATTACACATAACAAGGTACAAATTATTGCGAGAACACAACCCCTCTCGGGTTATCACGAAACGTAAAATAGTTGGCGAAACGTTTCTTTTTTTTTTTTTACACTTGTGAAATACGTAAATGAAATATTCAGTGAATCAAATGGTACACGAATCGAAGAAATTTTATCCTACAATAATGATTCTTCCTCCCTTCTGCAGTTTTATGATTTTTTATCATTAAAAAGTATTACTTTTCGTTAATATCTTTTTTTAATAATGTTCGTTGAACAGTCGACGACATCCTAAAGTATAATCTATAAAAAGTCCCAATGTGAACAGGAATCTTAGTTAACGCAGTTAGTCCACGTTACGGCATTACCTTCTGGGGCAATTCCGGTCAGAGCATTCAAACGTTCAGAATTCAGAAGAGGATAGTTCGGATAATTTTCGAGGGCAGTGATGTAAATGAGTTTTTTTCCTTCTTCGGTGCTCCTTTTTCTACGTAACCAGACGGAGCAAATTACAGAAACGAAGTATTGTACGTCGGAGCATGAAAAGGTGTACAATGATTTCCGATTATTTCATCTTTTACCTTTCAGAACATCTCGCAGTTTTAATCGCATATTAGAGGAGTGCGGGCTTGATGGAATGCACGAACACGTTCTGTCCGAAGCGACGCAACGGTACGGGAGTCGTGATATAGATTGCGCGGCAGCGGTGAAGATTGCAGCATCTTCTTCGAAAGCTCTCTGCCACTAACCTTCTCCTCTTCAGCGATACCATCGCCTTCACTCCCTCTCGTCCGTCGCCAGGCTTCGTTCTCAAGGTTCGAGACGGAAAATTTCGGAATCAAGGGATTCATTGTCGAAGCCTTTCACGGCCGCATTTAGAAACTTCAGAGAATACATGGGTCTTTCACTGTGCTTCCATTTCATTAAAATGATTGTTAATTTTATATTTTTTTAAATCCTGAATTAAAACCTATAAAAATAACATTCTTATAGACAGGCTAAGTATATTCGACAAAGTAACGGAAAAAAAGTTCTGCTTTTTATCTACGTCGAAACCTCGAATTCTTGTTCACTTCAATTTCATTCAACTTAAAAGTTGGCGAATTTATTTAAATACAATTTTAAATTAGTTTTTTCATGATCTAGAAATGGTAATAAACACATTTCAAACAAATTCATTAAAAACATTTTTCAACAGGCACAGATGATATACCCGACTTTGTTGTTACATTTTGGTCCCACGCTATTTTACATCCACTCATAAATATTTTTAATAGTTCTTTATCAGAAGGGGTGTTTCCTAACATATTTAAGAGAGCTAAAGTGAAAACTTTACACAAAAAAGGAAACAAACTGAATATTGGAAATTACCAACCAATACCTCCACTACCCACTTTCTCAAAAATCCTAGAAACATTGGAAGCGTCATATAGATTTTTTTAAATCAAAAAATAACATTCTCTCTGACGATCAACACGGTTTTAGGAAATTCTTTTCCACTACAAGCGCCATATTTTCTTTCTTAAACGATGTTACCACATCTCTTGACAGTGTTACATTACAAATGTGTTGATATTCTATTAGTATTATAACACGTAGCTAACTTTTTATCTTATCTAGGAATTTTTGCTGAAATTTCTGAGCAAATTAGTTTACTATCCTCCACCTGGTCAAACGCACTTTGTAACTTTTGCTTCTTTGACAATAAAATTTATAAAGATTATAAATTTATAAAATGACATTTTCGTCAATAAGTGTGTTGCAGATTGTAGATATATTCATTCAAGTGATCATAGTAACCCCTTTCCATAAGTAATAAATATTGTGACGTTTTATGAGGGGAATCTCGCGTGTACCTCGGTTCAGAAATGAACAATAATTATTATATTGCAATTTAGTACTTCGGTCTTCCACATGGGTAGAAAAGTAGAAGAGATAGGTTTGGTGTTAACACAGTGTTCATCATAATGAATTAAAGGACCCTTTTAGCCCCTTTCAGCTAAACAGAAAAATACTTAAGATGCGGGATGTATTTCCTCCGCAAACTTACACGTGGAGAAGATATGTGATAACTTTCGATCGGCGATTGAGTCTGGAATCGAACCCGGGACTCTTGCTTTTCATCGCAGGGGTAATAACCACTGCACCACCCGTTCGCCTTCCACCATTCCCACGCAGACTTATCTTCTGTATGGGTATGTGTCTCAGGTCTTCCGGGGGGTAGGTCTGGGTGGAAATGGTGGAAGGTGAACGGGTGGTGCAGTGGTTATTACCCCCGCGATCAAAGCAGGAGTCCCGGGTTCGATTCCCGACTCGTCGCCACTTTCACGTGACTGAAGTACTTAAGATGACTCAAGCTGCTGAAAGGGCCTAATGCCTCAATAAAGAGTGATAAAATCTTTTATTGCTTGTGTGTAGAAAGAATATTTCTCAATCGTCTGAAGTGTGAAAGTACTATGACGTTTCTATCGTTTCGACAGAGACCCTCTTTGTCCGAAACCTCTGACATTACGGAAGTCCCTTTGTTCAAACAACACGAAATCCTCACGCTCTGGTTTCTCCTCCCAGACGCATGCTCGGCGTCTGTCCTTCTCAACAGTATGGTCGATTACTTTAGCAATTCTAAATTTTAGAGGAATTGTAAATTATTATCCAATATACGACAAAATACGAATGTAATTTCACAATATTCTCGTCCATTATCAGAGTAAAATTATAATATTTTATATCACCTTTTATCATATTTTAATACACTTTCAATACAACCGTTTCGGCAAATGCCGTTTTTGAGAGTAGACACTGACCAGAACCCATAAAATATTCACAAAATTATATATAATATATAATATTTTACACTCCAAAAAATAACACATTTTTCTACAACACAAACATCTCGAATACGTAAAAACATTAATGTTGCAAGTTAGTTAAAATCAAATGTAAAAACAAGTAATAATCTTGGTTTTGTTGCGTTTGATTTATGACCATAGTCTGAATGATACAAATGAGAAGAAAAAAAAGTTGTTGAACGTTTAACTTTTTAGGAGAAAAAAAAGGCAAATACGTCCCTAGTTTGGCCATTTCTTTCATTTATTTTTATTAGATGTTCTAGCGTTACATTTTAGTATATTTTCGGCAATAGTGAGACATGAAACTTTGTCCGAGAGATGTGTTCACATTCGTCCCCAGTGCATGCTGGCGTCCGTGACATGGCCACTGGTCCGCATCGCCCGCGGGTCATTCCGAGTGTGTGTGGCAATAATAGAAAGAGCGAAGCAACACTCCCGTGTCGGTGAACGACGTGGTGTAATGAGAAGCCAACGCACGGCTCTGCGCAAAGGCAACGCAGTCGCCGAGGAATTGAGGAGACAGGAACCATACGTACAGTAACACACTTGTTATTGAGCGCTCAAGGATCCACTGAGGACCACGGACGACCACCAAGATTTAAATGAGGAGCTGGTTGGACCTCTATTGTGATAACGACACTATTCTATATGATCGTCACGTAACATTAATTTAATGCACCTTGTCGTATACAAGTTTACATTTGCAGTTGTGAGCAGTGGTCAAGTAGCCACTGGGACTGATATACTCAAGTGAAAAGCAACTATCACTTCCTAGCTGCACTGAAAATTGAATTTTTTATAATTTTTTTCGAGCACACTAGCACTAGCCATGAGCTACCAGCGTTCGGTCTATCAATTATTGTTCATACCATATCACATTTTTTTAGGTATTGTCCCCTGACAGTTCAGGTCATTTTCAGGATGTTCTATGGAACGACACACAAAAGCGTTCAATGCAATACGTTCATAAAAATTTATGCCGCATTATAAAAACTAAGTTTAAGTTTCTGTAGAGATTTCAGTCTCTTGGAAAAAATCAACAACAGAAGGAATGAGAAATAGAATCCGAAGGTCGATGACTAACATTTGATCAAATGAGGCAACATGACGATAGTTGGTGGTTGCAACTCAATCATCTCTTACGATGAGGCTGTCACTCGCGTAGTTTTTTTCACATCGGACGGCAGCTGCAATTCCGGTATTGAACTAGTTACGCAATTCTATGTGCCTTGAGAAAAAAGATTCACAATAAATCTTTTACGACGTATAATGTCGTGTGTGAAGTTGCTTCTAAATCGATTAATGTATTTCCTAATGAATTCATCTCCTTTAGTTGGATATAAAAACGAATGTCTTATTTCGTGATAATTACTGGAAAGTTATTTAAATAAGAACACATCCTTATACTTCAAATGAGTTGTTAGCAGCGAAATAGTAGAATCAAGTGAATGACAGTTATCAAAATGGTATCAATCTAGCAACATGGACCACAGTACGGTTTCAAGAGAAAACTGAAGAACGAACGTCTCGGGTCAGTGCGCTGTAGAAGCACTTGAATGAAGCTTACAATTAGGACAGAAGACTGGGAAGGAAAGTGAAAAGCTAAGCTTTGCTTCTCTTTCTTCCTTTCACTGGACACGTTCAACACACAAGAATTTCACCACACGCCGAAACGGTTGAACGCAGCGAAAACAGAAAAAGGCAACAGTGCGTATTCCAAACAAGGTAGAGGCGCATGAATTCCTTTTTCTTTAGCGCAAGCTTCGTAGTAGGTCGTCATCCATTTCGCAAAAGCAGACAGATCTCTTGTTTAACGTTTACGAAACTGGAATGGGAGCGTGTTCGCCGACAGTCTTTCATAAAGTTCATTCTGCATACGAAATTTGATAAACGCGCGAACATTGGAGAGAAAGTATGCTCCGCCAATTCTAGGAGCGCAATTACTAGAGTACTAGAGCCGCTATATGAGGGCGCGGACTTTAGTATGCAATTTATGCATGCTTCATTCAACAAGGATGACGTAATCACGCCCAACACACGTTCCAAAAGATTTATGTATTTTTCACTTGTAAATTTTACGCGTATCGTCAATACAAGATCGCCTGTGATAATGACGAAAGGTTAAAACAGAATCAACTGAACAACAAATAATAATGATAAGTTTTGGCAAGTGCAAAAAATATATATATTTTTTACTCAATACGTAGTGTACGTTACTGGAGATGGCTGCTATGCAGCCGAAAAATCCTTATAACATTAAAACTGTGAGTAACAAACAAACGACGTTTAATTTATCTTTCTTTGATAATGTTGCTAATGCTCCACAATTACCAAGAACTAGTAAACTTAGATACTACGGCCCGGGTTTTTCTCCGGTTTTCCTTCGGGTGCTTGTGGATTTTCCATGGGCGGTAATAACATTTATACTTTTTTTTATTAATCTCGATTTTTTACTGCACAGATATCTACAATTCATTTTGGAACAATAAATTGATATTGTTATTTACTGAATAATTTCTTTTATAGATATGAAATGCGCCGCTGCAGCCCTTAGGCCCTCGATCGGAATTGATGGAATACGTCCCTCGCTTGCTTCCGGAGAGTTTCTTAGTTCATTGCCATCCACGTCGTCACACGCAGTTTATAACTTTCGCTTTTCCGACAATAAAGTTTATTTGTTATGTTTTCTATTCACAGATCTGAATACAAAGCATCATAAAATAATAAATTTGCCTTTTAGAATTTTACAAAAATTTCGACCATGAATGAAACGAAATACCAATAGTGGACGCTACTTTGATTTATCTTCCCTGTTCCCTAATTGGCGTCATCGGTCCCTCCGCCATACAAAAACATTTTTACGGAGCCCCGACCCGTCTCACGACCCCTATTTCGAAGTCCGCAACCTCTGTGACAGGCAGCGTCATCGTAAAACCTCCCATAAGAAACTTTCTTCGCGGAGGGGCAGGGAGCAACCCACGACACAACCGCCCTTCAGCCCTTCCGCCCTTTCCCTTGCTATAAAGTCAGGTGCGTGTCATATGTACACTCCCTGCAAGTTTAATTTATTTCATTCCAACAATGCAGCAAATTACATCAAATAAACCAAATTTTCTTAAAGAAATTTCCAAATCATAAATTATAAGCAATCGGAAGAATTTTATCCTGTTTCATTGACGTCCTGAAACTCAAGGCATTATCTACCACATACACCCAGGAGGCATTCATAATAATAAATTTTTACATAATAATAAATTTATTGTCAAAAAACAGTACAAACTGCGTATGACCACGTGGAGAACAAGAAACTAATTTACTCTCCGGAAGNAAGCAAGGGACCATCCCATCAATTCCGATCAAGGACCCTAAGGCAGAGGCGGATTCAAAAATTTCAGCAAAAGTTCCTAGATAAGACAAAAAGTTAGCTGCGAGTTATAATACTAATAGAATGTCAATATATTTGTAATTTAACGCAAAAAATTTAAATGTACAAGTTATTATCGAACTATAGATTATTCTGAGTATAGTGTTTAAAAATCATAAGAGTTGAAAAAACACTAAATTCACGATTTATTGTTACAATAAACACGCCCCTAGACAAAGCCTAGAGAACCTGTATAAGAAATCCGCCTCTACCCGAAGGAAAACCGGAAATACCTTCAGAATGTGAATTTGGAAACTCCGTTGATGATGATAAGCGCTGCATCGTTTTCATTGATGCCGAAACTTTTGGAAACTTTGATAGACGAAAAGTAGAAAGTTGAATTGAGTGGACGTTGGGCTGAAAATGTGACAGAACTTGTCACGATGCTTCTCGTATGAAATGAAGATCGAAATTACTGCCATTAATTCCAAGAAGAAAATTTCACCCCGTGTCAGATTCCCTGCAGGATGAACTGACGAGCTGCTTCCGATGTGTCAAGAAAGGAACATTCACGAAGACTGAGCTCTATTCACTGAATATATGTTTCTAGATCGTTTCCAAACTCAATTCCCACCCCCACCCCCCACCCCCATTAAGACTGTTAAACGTACTTAAGTTCTTAAACTACGAAACTTACTCAATACAAAATTCGTTTATCACATTTGAGGTTTCAGTTAAGAATCTCCTTCATTGAATGTTTTTAAGACACGACTTCTTTACTTTGTAAAACGCTATTTTCGTCCCAATGAATATTTTATGAACCCGATCCGAGAGATCTCGAACGAGAAGCAAGATGTCGCACATTGAGGCACTTTCCTCGTTACAAGGCATCGGAATTCAGCGATTCATCGCAGCAGCCAAAACTCGACCGATTCCCGTTCGATTCGAGTTCCTCCGACTACGACGACGACGTGAATCTGCCCTTTTCCTTCCTTTTTGCTTCGTTCGGGATTAGACGGTCGCTTGCCTCCTCCTCCTCCTCCTCCTTCAGAAATCCCAGAGATTGAGTGCGTTTCTCGCTTGTCTGTCCCCCTCCCAACGAGCAGCGCCGCCAAAACCACTCCTCCCTCGGTGGGAAGGAAATATGAGAATCCTCCGGTTCATGAGGCTCTTTGGAAAGCGACGCAAACATGGACTCTGCCATCCAATAATCGTTATTTTTGCTTTGAATAAATTAAGACGCGTTTACTGCATTTGAATTGCATCACGGCGTGGTTGCGTTCGACAACTCGGATGGTAAATAGAAAGGAGTCGCTGAGGAAGCGCGGATGGAAATTAAGAAGAGAAACGAAAACAGAAAGAAGAGATACAGAAAAGGAGTAGGAGAACAATTAAAAGGAATGATGGGAGAGAACGACTTACAGCACAGAGGATGACGTACGAAGACGACGGTAAATTATTCAAAGCAAGAAAGTCAGAAATCGAAAGCGAATCGAAAAGAAAAAAACTTTAAAAAGACACGAAGGAAAGTTATATAATAATGAAGAAAGTTGTCCGTGATTCTGCTGATTTTTCTTGTTAATTGTGTAGCTGCGCAAAAGCATATTTCATGAACTCGACCAATTGCATTAAAACTAGTTTGTATCGAAAATATAGTTCAATCCCCTTGCTTCACTCCCAGTGTTTCGCGAACGAACAACATCGTTATCAATAAACAAAAGGTCTCCAGACGACGCTCATCTTCCGGACATCATCAGATTTATTATTTTTTTTCAACAAATGGGAGCTACAAAGAAAATACTTGTAGTTTTTTTTAAATTTATTGATGTAACAAATATGTAAACAACAATTACTAAACGAACAGTCTAAAAAAAAAATATTTTTTTTAAATTCCCCTCCATTGTCTTCTCTCCCGAACACATATTTCAATCGCTCGTTGTTGTTGTTGTTGTTTGCTCTCTCTCCTCACATTCCGAAGTTGAAATCGTGAACTGTTAATTGGATAAATATAGTAACAAACAAGTCGACGAGTTAAGCAGACATAATTGTTGCTACGCATTTAAAATCATCTGTGAACCCAGTGACGTAGCCTCGGAGTCACGTCTCAACAGCTACGGGCGAAACGTTGTGTTGTTATATTCATAATCACCGTAGTTTCAATTCATGCACTATTGTCTCGTACTTCGTCATGTTACGTCATCCTAATAATGTTTATTTATTATTAAGGGGAGCGTCTAATTTGTCAACGATTAAGTTTAATTGTCTGCTTGACTAGTCGACTGTTTGTCACTACGTTGAACACGAGTGGACGTCTTAGTAACATATATCGGTTGAATGATTGCCGCCATTGAGAGGAGGAGGACTGCGTGCGCTGCGAGTGCTGATCATTTCCCAGAGGAGTCGGAGGATGCAGCAGAGGCGTTAGACGCTTAGAAGCAGGGCGAGAGCAGCCGTTGCCGCCTTCTAATCTCCAGCGGTTTAGTGGCGGACCGACGAAACGGGTCTTCCTTCGTACGTGCGAGGGTTTTGTTGTCTCGACGGATTCGTGTCTTAAAAAAGGGGGATGTGGCTTTCACGTAATTGTTTTCTTATTTATGGATATGAAAGTAGAGAGAAGTAGAGAAGTCTCTCGTATGCGACACGTGTCTCTACGGAGAAGATTATCTTCTCGTTTAAATGATGGTTTCACAAAAAGCAAAGCCCTTGGGATACGACTTTCCTGTTTCTCTGAATAATACCTGCAACCACACTGGAGTTTTAATAGGGGTAACTAATAGAGGTAACCCAATATCTTTTAATTCGATGTTTTGTTTATTAGACATCTATCATGGCAAAAGTGTTGGGTTTTTTTAATTTGTTTTTTCGTAAATCGTTTGGGTGATATTTTGTATTTTCGTTGTTTTCTATAATAAATTTAATAATAACAATAAATTTATTGTCCAAAAACAGTACAAACTGCGTATGACCACATGGAGGACAATAAACTAATTTACTCTCCGGAAGCAAGCAAGGGACATTCCATCAATTCCGATCAAGGGCCCTAAGGCAGAGGCGGATTCAAAAAATTTCAGCAAAAGTTCCTAGATAAGATAAAAAGTTAGCTGGGAGTTATAGAACTAATTATAATATGTTTGTAATTTTACGCAAAAAATTACATGTACAAGCTATTAACGAACTATAGATTATTCTGGGTATAGTGTTTAAAAATCATAAGAGTTGAAAAAACACTAAATTCACGATTTACTGTTACAATAAACACACCCCTAGACAAAAGCCTAGAGAACCTGTATAAGAAATCCCCCTCTACCCGAAGGAAAACCGGAGAAAAATAATAATTGAAGAACGTGGGTTTATTTATTCTTTCCTTCATATCGTCACTTTACGAATCCTTTCCATACACACACACACGTATATCCATCGGCGGCGTGTTTGTGTTTGTGCTCTTCTTCATTACGTTTCGATCTCTCAACACAATGCCCCGTAAATCTCCTTGGGAATCCCTGTCGGCTACGTGATGACGACGACCACGTGATCGCGCTCCGATGAAATACAATACGCCGCTTAACTTAATCCGAAAGAGAAGCGAATCGGAGGTTAGAAGGGCGGGGCAGATAAACGATGATAAAAAGGAACGCAAAGCAACTATACACATCAAGCAGCGTTGCAGTATTGCGACACACAATCGTGATATGTGGCGATGGATATGTGTTGGTCGTAGCACGCAGAGCTACGCGCAATCGAACAAAGCAATTCCCTTCTTTCCTTTTGGCTGCAAGAGAATATGATGGACGATAATGGCATCTCTCACTGATTACAACCTTCCATCTGCATATCGCAAGAATTAATTATCATCAACGTATTGCTAATTGAAAACACGTCTCATAAGTTCTGTACTTGTTTAGATAATCAACTAGGGACATTTTTCTTTGTAGTGTGTTTCGAAATACTTGTGTCAATAAGAGAAGTTGTTACATGTCTCCTTATCTCATTACAACTGTAAATAACGTTTGAGGATGTAGACGTTCTTCTAAATTGAATAAAATAGCCGAATACTGAAAGAGTTTCCCTACAGTTCAATAAAATATACGTCGCATGCTGATAATTACACATTAATATAGTATTAAATTATAAAAATTTCGATATTGAAATGGAACAGTTATCTTGCAAGAAATATTTTTTTGGAAAAGTGCGAACGAGAAGGATTTGCATAATGAGTTGAATTTGAAAGTATTTTCTCTAAAATGTTTTCGTGAGAAATAAGGGTTGAAGCAACGAACATTTGCGGCGCCATGTGAAGTTTAAAACAAAAGTACAACAATTTAAAAAATACGTATTCTTATTCACAATGTTTACAATACGAACGGGATATTTGCTTGAAAATAACGACATGTTGGAACGCGCGCCCCGCGATGCTTTCACAGAGGCAAGGGGTGTAAAGAACCTACTTGACGAGACATAGGGTAGTTGAAGGGAAGCATAGCCTATTAGACAATAGTGTAAGATAGCGTCCAAGAAAGCGGAGCTCGTCTTTAAGAATCGCGTGACGTCAACACAGGGGCTGAAGAAGTGCCTGCCTCCCTCCAACCCCCTCTTAAGGGGAAGAGGGATGCGCGTAGGGATTAGAGCGTAGCGCGTGGTTCCTTCAACCATCCCTCCACCCCCACCCCCACCCCGTGCCATTCCACACGATAAGAAGCAGGAGGAGGAGAAACCGATGGGTCTTCGGATTTACGACAGCAGCAGCAGCAGCAGCAGCGCACCGACGAACAGGAGGGAGGGAGACTTGGCCATTTGGTGATTAGGCATTAGGAAAGAAGAAAGGAGGAGGAAGCGAAGCGAGAAGTTGCGTGAGCAATGGGAGGGATCTAGTGAAGCTGTCAGCAATACGTCACCACGACAGACGAAGGCCGTGGAGGGGAAGAGAGGCAAGTCGAGCGCAATTAACGCCTCCATCCCCGATACTCCAAAAACGCCTTCCCGCGAAATTGCTGGCCGATAATAACCCCCTCGAATCCACTTTTATCCCTCGAAGAGAACACACACAGAGAGAGAGAAAAATGTACGCTCGATTGGTCTCCACGATGGGGTGCGACGGACGGAGCAGAAGAAGAAAAAAAGTCGGTGCCAAATCCACAAATGTACATTTCCACAGTGCCACACTCACAGAGATAAGCTCATGAAATTCCCGTAGCAGGGATCACAGCGAGGTTTGCTCGCTCTTCATTCCTCATCGGATCAATGACATTCGCTTGATTGTGTTTTCGTATTCTATCGGCTCATGAGGAGGCGTGTATAAGACGAAGATACGATATACTACATACTGTGATCCATCAGGGATTCGAGGATTTAAATGGCTTTCCGCGAGGCGTCAGCACCCCACGATTTAGTGAACCGTATTGAAATCGTTGATCGACGAACGAAAAATAAATATGTACATAAAATGGCTGCCCACAAATCCTGACACAGTTTAATCTAAGTATCTCCCAAATGCGGAGGGTTACAGTATTTATCAACATATTAAACTCGTAGCATAAATCCTCGTCTTACTGAAGCGAGAAGGAATGAGCAAGTATTTAAAACATAACGTCGTATAAGAGCACATGCGCCGTCACACCTCGAAAAGGAATGGAACTAAGAGGCGTCCATTTAAACATCTGCTACTTCTCTCATTGGCGCGTATTACGACCTCCAAGACTTACTTCCTCATCGGTAATAACACGTCAACGATCCATTCTCAAGTACGACACGGAACCGTAAAAATACGAGCAATCAATAACAACTTGTTTATCAGATACACACACGGAGGAAATTAGTATCGATCTAAGCGTCTTCTTTACTTCTTTACTTATTGCTACGAAGACTCCTCTGCTCACCAAATGACTATGCAGCTATGTATGTAAGGAAATACTAAATATCCTATTTAATTTTACAAGAAAACAGAATGCATGGATTACAAAATACGTAAGTTCAAATTCGCATAATTTTTGTAATTCATTTCCTAAGATGAGATAAAAAAAATTTTTTTTCAGGGTAGACGCAGTCCTGTAAAAACATCGTGGTAGCTATTCGCAATTCGCTAATATGTCAATTAAAATTAAAATAATGATAACGCAACACCAAATACACGCAATGAAAATTTTAACTCAGTGTTAATGGAAAAAAAACACGAACTATTCGATGATAATTGGTTTGTTTAATTCATAAAAGGTTTCTTTAAAGATTCATACACCGCTAACGGATTGTCCTTTTGATCCACATTGTGGAAGCATCTGAAAACGCGAGAACAACGTAAAAAAGTCAAAATGCGAGAAAAGACATTAAATCATATTTTCTCCTCCGTCCACAATCGCACTGAGACCCAACCAATGCGACACACCGCGCCTTCACAAACTACACAGCTCTGGCAATAATAGGGGATATAAATCAGCAGGCGAAAATAACGCTTTGTGGAGGCGGGTAGCCTGCCTCAGGCCGCCGCACTGCTAGCCACCGACTGGAGCGCTCGAGCGGATGCTGGAAGAAACACAATTGGAAAGGGAAAAAACAAGAATGCGAGCCTTTAAACATTTTATTATCCAATTGAAAACGACTTTAAATTACCTTCAAGTGATTTCGGTGTGTAAGTTTAAGCATTCCGGTCAGAGTATTCAAACTTTCAGAATTCAGAAGAGGATAGTTCGGATAATTTGTAAATCTCACCCCCGAAACTCTTGTAAACCTTTATTCAAGGAATTAAATATCTTAACACTTCCCTGCATTTATATTTATGAAACGGTCGTGTTTGTTAAGACCGAATTACTGAAGTGCCACCCTTTCTTTATACGAAACAGTCTCGTTCACGAACACAATACTCGCAATACTAATAATACTCATCGGCCTAGAGTGTCAACCACTCTTTATCAAAAAGGACCTTATCATTCGGGAATCGTTCTATATAATTCCCTGCCCAAGAATATAAAAGATATTATGAAATTGAATATCTTCAAATCTGCGGTTAAAAACTACCTCCTGCACCAGTGCTTCTACACTGTAAAAGAATTTATTGATTTTAACAAAGTTAAATCCGTCTTGTACTTTATCACGCCATTGCTGTAGTACTTTTTAAATAACTTATAACAATTTCAAAA
>NNCF01128841.1:984414-994692 GCA_002313205.1 Laupala kohalensis | reverse complement strand
CTAGATAAGATAAAACGTTAGCTGCGAGTTATAATACATATATAATGTTAATATGTTTGTAATTTAACGCAAATATGTTTGAAAAATTACATGTACAAGTTATTATCGAACTATAGATTATTCTGAGTATAGTGTTTAAAAATCATAATTGAAATAACACTAAATTCACGATTTGTTACAATAAACACGCCCCTAGACAAAGTCTAGAGAACCTGTATAAGAAATCCGCCTCTACCCGAAGGAAAAACGGAGAAAACCCGGGCCAAGTTATCAAGTTGTTGTTCTGTGTCAAGTTGAGAAGAGCCCTTCCATTTTGTTTTTAGAAACTGCGAGTAATATGTAGATTATATTAGTTCTTTTATAACAGTGCACACACTTCCCCCGTAGTATCGCAGCAGTAAAGTCAATTTTTCTCAGCATTAGACTCCTGTGCCAAACTCCATGTTGTTTCGTGAATCTCTTTAACCTCCTTAAAGGTTAACAAAAAGGTTTGCAATTCTAATGAATAATTATTTTGGCAATAAACATCTGTCCATCTAATAAATTCTAAGGTTGATTAAATAGTTCTTGGGAGTATTAACACGTTTTATCTTTGTGTAGATGTCACCCCGTTTAAATCTCCGCCAGATGATATACGCAACTCGACGTAGTTTGTAAATGCGACTTCTTTAAAGGTACTAAGGAGAGAAATAGAAGTTGAAACTATAATTTACAGTTTTGTTAGCTACACTAGCGTCTCTGTAATTCCGCTCTATTTGAATAGTAACACCACTTATAGCAAATGAACGACTACACGACAGAAAGGAACACATTAAAATGCGAAGCCAATGCCGATATTTACGATGTCTAAGCTACTGACGATCTTCGAACACGGCTGCTCGCAAGGCACGTTAAATACGGCCATAAAATCAGCAAATTTCCAATAAAAGTCGCAGTGACAGGTTTTAAGGATTGTATTTTTTTTTAATTCTTTTTCATTCGTTAAATGCGAGTGTTGGTACTTGTCGGTGACAGAGGTTCGTGAATTATCCAGCGACGATAAAATTCGACAATCAACTCATTGCAGCGAAAAGAAAAAAGATAGTTCCACCTCGCCAGCGAAACGCGAGATGGGTCATCCTCCATATCCCCGGCGTACGAAACGTCACCCCGTATTACATGAGGGAGAGTCGATGTAAGGGAGTATAAAATGTTTGAGTGTGAATGAGGATCACGCGTGACAAATGAGGGGTAGCGTGCCGCAGGGAAATACACACGCGCATACTCCCCTCTCCACGCACCCCCGTCCATCACCTCGAACCAGAGCGTTTGATCCACGGACCGCCTTTCGCTGTGGGAATAGTTCAAACCCCACACAGGAGCTCCGACACCTTTCCGTTCTCCCTCTAATTGGTCGTAAGTGCAACGCCGTGCACCACGTTTGTGTGGGGGAAGGGGGTTGTTGCCCCTTTCTCTGCGCTGCGTTCCCATGGGGAGGCACGATCACATGTGACGAGACATTTACACGCACGCACGCACGCACGCACGTGGCAACTGACTGACAGACAGACAGACAGCGGAGGCGCAACCACTTCATCCCTCAACGACATGCAGTCCTTTGACTCTCTCTCTCTCTCTCTCTCCCTGTCCATCCAGAGTCAAGGCGCTCGCTTAATATTTACGTGCTGACTGAATTTATCAAACTGAATATTACGTAGTATTCTAAAACACTCTTGTGAAATAAACTCCACCTCGATACGTAAAAGAATATATAGTTCGAGTCGTGTACCTTCACTCGGAGAAAATGTAACCCGAGAGAGAGAGATAAAAAAACCATGAACAGAAACGCATTGTTTGTTACTTTATTGAAAAGTAAATTAGTAAATTAGTTCGTCTTCAACGCGATGATAGGCAGTTTTTAACAGCTCTCTCGACAATAATTATTAACTTATTAATTTAATTATTGTGAGTCTAAGTGGGTTGAGTGTACACAGTGCAGCCAACATTTTTACCTCGCCATCGTCCATAAGGACAATGATAAGTAAACCTCCCGTTATATTGGCAGCACTTTAGGATTTCCTTAAACTTAAATCCGTCGCCAACATCGGTCTTCGATTCAATTCACGTGTCGCTATTCACGTGTCCTTCTGCTGCATCAGTGGGAGGAATATGTCACCTTGTGTCACGGCAAATAGTCGCTTTAGTGACTACTATTAATACTTATCCGTATATTATTTAAATTCGAAGGAGTTGGCAATTCGTGTTCGGCAGCCAAATTGTATTTTATTTTTCGGTAAAGTTACACGATCTTCGACGTAATTTTTGAACATATTTATATTAGGACCATCATCTTAGATACATCCCAATAGGTCGGGATATTCATACAAGAACTCTCAACTTTCGCACTCTCCTCGTCGGTCTTAACAAAAAAATAGAGATTTTCATTGTCCTTCTTCCTTTTCTGAATTTTCCTCCATTCACTCTCCTCTCCGTCGTCGACCGCCATCAATTTCAAATCGTCCAACGAAATGACCAAAATTTAAAGAAAAAAACGAACAAGGTCATTAATTCACATTTGCTACGAGGTAATTCATTCTCTACTAACGACTCTCAAGATAAAAAACAGGAAAGGGAATAACTGGAACACTGCAGTTAAACTGATAAATTAGCGAAAGGTTCTCGTAACGTCGCGTCCAAAGAAAATATGCATTTCTACGAACCACGAAGAACTAAACAGCCCCGGTTTCCTTTGATGCTCGGCGAAATTACACCTCACCCCGATTCGCACTAAAGTGAATCATTCCTCTTCGGAAGAAGGGGAAAAAAAGCAGCTTCGTAAATTACAAATCACAAGATCGCAACGGAAGAACCCGAAGCCCAAGCGAAAGCTAATAATGATTGATAAAAAGCGGGAATGGCGGTGTTGATGTCTTGAAGCCCCATTGTGAGTGCGCGATTAGAAAGTTCCCGCCACTTTCGCGGTCCCCTCCTAACCTTTACTCTATGACAAATCACTACGCGGGCGCTACTTTCTCCGGCGGCGACTTACGATCTTCGGTTCGCGTCGCGGCAACGAATTCAACAACCGACGATCGTAAATAAACAAATGAAATCGGTAAAAGTTTAAATTTACGAAAGAATATTTCTCGAGCAGAAAATAATGTAGGGCTGTTACGTCCCGAATATAAAAAATGGAAATAAACGGGAGAGAGATATAAAAATGGAAATAAACAGCGAGTAGTGGATACTTTCGACTTGGAATAACGCCTTCGACACAAATAAGAAGAACGAAAATTACTCCAGCAACTGCACAGAAACAGATTAACGGCAAACAATACAAATGACATCAATCTGAATACCTAAAAGCGCGTTTGAAAGGCGAAGCTGTACAGCGGAAATAGTCACGTATGCACCTTGCCTTTACAATTTCCATAGTGAAATGTTTCAAGCCATTCATTATGCCACCTGCCGCTCCCAAAATGACACGACGCATTCGACCCGTCGTTCTTCGTCGAGACGTCTGTGTTTTAAACCGCGGTGCAAAAAATCTCATGCAGAAAACGCTCTCGGAATAGGGAAGTGACAAGAATACTCGAAAAGGGACGGACGACACACGGCGACTTTTTTCTTCATAAAACGAAATTTTCAAAAATATATTTTTGAAAATTTCAAGACGTTTTTCAATGGTTTTCTGTGACTTCGGTACGCCTTTTGAGAGAACTGTAATAGTTTAGCTTTTCGTTTAACTTTATGTTTACGATTTGCCACAACTATTATTAATTATATTTTGACATTTGGGATAATTTTCCTTATACGACTTGATAATTTTTTTTACAATATTGATGGAAGATCTTCAGGGAAATATCTTAATTTCCATTTTTTTTAAATTTCTGACAATCCATCTTTTCGTATCGCTTAAAATTTTTTTATTGTCAAAACAGCAGTTGCAAGCCGCGCATGACCACGTGGGGGATAATCAACTAAGTTGCTCTCTGGAAACCATACCATTAATTTAATACTTACATTAAAATATTAATAAAATACATAGTTATCCATTTATTTTTCCAAAATAAATCGTAGTTATAATGTGCAATGAAAATTTTGAAATAAATAATAAGAAAAGTATTAAATGACATTCCTAGAATGGAAAATCCGCCACTATCCGCAGGAAATCCGGAGAAAAACCCGGGTCAGGGTGGTGTTATAGAGATAATGTTGCGTACAGCTAGAAGTAAACTATTAAAAAAACAAACAGGAGCAAAAACACCATGCATGAAAAGGAGAATTTAATAAGTATCTAGGGTATTATAAGAATGGCGTGACAAAGTATCTAACATCCGAATTCGTATGGAAAACAATATTTATTGGGAAATTGAAACTCTCAATAAGTTATTCTTTTATTAAAATCAGTACATCTAATTCTAGATTTTCAGAAAGGCCAAAGTTAAGGAGTTGGTCCAACAAGGGTTCGAAAAAATAATTAATGTCATAATACTACAAATATTATTGCGGTTCCGAAAATATAAACCGTATTCTTCGCTCTTCATATTTACGGTAGTTATAAAGAAATATTGTTCCGCACTATTTTCTTCTCTCCGCCACCGTTTATGTTAGTATGTTAGGTTATGATAATTATAATATAAACATGAACAATTATAAACAATTGTTCGGTCACAGTCGACGATGTTAGGTTTGTTAGACCCGGCGATTCCGTTTTTAGAAAATATGTTGTAAGTGTGAAGATGGAGGCGATGGTGGAGGTAGCAGCACTCGCGGAAGGATATACGAAGAATAAGGTTATTTTTCAACGGCTTTGGACCGGAAGGTGGAATTGGTCCTTCAGAAATTCCATGAACATACAACAAGTCTACTTCCTATATTTATAGACAGAGGATAATGAGAAGTTCGGAAGTAGAGTACATTCCTGAAATGTACGGAACATTAACTGCCACATGCATCAAGTACGGCTGGGCGATCTATGAGAAGGACGTTAACAACTAAACGTTAATTCATGAGCGCAACTTTGATCTTTCGTGGCCTCCTTGACGCAGGCAGCCAAACACACACACACACGACGTCGTAAGCGGCTCAGAGCTACAGACATCCACCGCAGCAGTAGGTCGATTGTTTCCAGAAACGGAGAATACGACGCTGCTGCTGCTGCGGCGGCGGCGGTCGCTGGGAGGCAGAGGTATTAATCACCGATTCCTGTTTGGGTTACTAACTCTGGAGATTGCTACAATTACGCCGCTGCGTGTGAGTTTTGTTGTTCGTGGGGACGGTGTCGTATGGAATGGAACAGAGCTAAGCCGCTTAGGGGATGGAGTGTCGCATACCAGCCCCCAGCACTAGCAGAATAGAACATGGACAACTATTACTATTCCTTCACCTATTGTTTCCCCGCCCCACCGGTGGCTCAAGTGGTAGTGTTGTCGCTCATCACAAAGTAATTCCCGACGGGACCAGAAAAATATGCAGCTTTTCACATTTATGTCCCAGTTCATTTAGCTATTGTGACTACTGGACAGCCAACCTTCCTTCCTGTATCCACCTACTACTACTCCTAGTATCACTAATTCTTTTATCTATTACTAACTACTCCAACTAACCCCTCCACGTGGGCCCAGTTGTTGGTAAACCCAGGTAAGCGGCCCACCTATACTCCTACCATTCTACCCTCCTACCTCCTATCACCCCATGTAGATAAGCTTCAATAGCACGAAGCCACATTTCTCATTTACACCAAATACTACAATAAAAACGGTATTTTATAAATACAATAATGGAAGTCAGTTATAGACGTTGAGCGTAGTTCATATTATTAAAAGTCCAGTCGAAACGTCCCTTTCTTACCTCGAGGATCTGTTGTTTTGTGCATTACTTCTGCAATAACATTAATCAGGAGTAACACTTAGCATTCGTAATGGGTGTAAGGTATTTTACAATCCTCCTTCCCATCCAATGGTTTTCAAATCGTCCCCTCGGTGCATCGCGAAGGTGAATTTCGGCGTGACCGACACACGTCCCTCGCAAACAAAACACGTTCCCAAGGCCTCGAAAATCACGATCGCGTTCCGTTGAAACGAACTTTACATACAAACACACTTCACTTCACTACGAATTCCATCTCTCGTCCACCGCAAGGACAAGTTCACGAGTGATGGGAAGAAAAAAATTGGCTCGTTAACTCTTTTTTTTTTAAGAAAAAGGGAAATAAAAAAGGGGGCACTTATGAGCACATCTTCGGAAGATCCTCGAGCGCCGAGGGGCGACTGCCACACACTTTGGCCCCATTAGCGTCACAGTCGCATTTTCGTGTCAAAGTCACTGAGTCTCTCTCTCCTCCGCCGGAGGCTGTCACGACCTCCCATCTCTGTCGTCGGCGATGGAAGGGACCCAGCAGCGATAATGAGTTGCGACGTTGCCATTCTGACACGTCATCATGAGGAGGAAGAAGAAAAGGTATGAGTAATCCCCAGACTCGGAATGTGGACGTGGACTTCTTATCCATCGAAAAGTGATTCACTCCTACAACTAACAATCTCTTTCGATAGTTTCTGGGTAAGGTGGTTTTACGCACAGCTCTCTCACTGGCACTACCTGCTTCAGTCCTAAAATATCACTTTCCCTTCGAAGGACAACGGAAACGTCCAAAGACTAAAATTGTAAAGTATCAATCAGCGATCTCATATTAATGGTCTCTTAACATTTTGGACTGTGAGATTTGCAACGAAAAGTAAATTTGATATTTTACAACGTGACAACTTTGAACAACAAAAAATCTTTTAATACGAGTATAATAAGCATACATAATATAACGTACATGTCCCTTCAAGTACAAAATGCGTCGAGTTTAAGGTTCTTTCATTGCAAACACACCGTTATTTATTAAAACAATTCCGTTTATTGCCACTACAATAATGCTGTACAATATATATGAATATTACACCTTTCATAAATAATACAAATTATTTCCAGTGTTTTAAATTTCCAAAACATCCAAAAGTTATTTAACAAAAATAATTTTGTATTTTTTAGCTGCTGGGGTGCAAATTCTTCGAGAGAAAGCTTATCTTTTGCACTTTCAGATTTCGATCCGTCCACTGAAAATGACAAACATTTTCTTAAGATATAAACGGGGAATCTGAGGAACTGAAGGCTTACTTGCAAAATTAAAAATTCAACGCTAGATGCAAGTGCAGTCTACTATATATAGAACCCTCCGTCCTATCTCCTTGTATCGAAAGCTAACTGAATTGCGAACGCCGCGTCGTGTCACGGGGAGAAACAACAAAGCAGTAGCGACTCTTCTTGCCCCCACTCCTCCTCCTCATCGCTCTTCCGTTCAAACAAGTGAACACGTCGATTCCGTAGCAACCATAGCGACCGATGTTTACTCTTGAGAGGTAATTAAAGTAGATCTGTCGCCAGCGAAACGGTGTTCAAGAGAGAGCTAAGAACGGAAACAGAGGGACAGGCAACGATAGATAGGAAGCGCAGATGGATAATCCTTACGCTCGAAGAAATATACATATTTTAAACTTTTAAATCACAAAAGTGATGGAAATTTACTGTAAATTGTAGTAAATTTTTCGTAGTGTATTTTACATTAGTTTTATTTACATGTTATCGGACATTACATGTTTGTACTTTATGTTCTTGTGCATCATTTCGAACGAGTCAAGCGAGTTCTTAAATACTACTAACTCATATTACACTACTAACTCATAGAAATAAATTATATCACGGTTTTTTTCTTCATTGTAATTTAGAATGTTGTGATAGAAAAGTAGTCCATCAAATCCATCTCTTACATTTTAGTAGAAGCGACTCAAGTTTCCGCTTACATTAACAATTACATTCTCATACTGAAATAATTTAATACGAATAACTAATTTTCCTTTTCCTGGAAGACATTCAAAAAAAAAAAAAAAGAATGAACAAAACAAACGACTTGAGAATCGAAAAACGACGTTCCTCTCATTGTTTTCAGACACCACGGGGGAACCACACTATGAAACAAATGACAATACGATTGTCACGTGACGCCAATACTAGAAGGAGGCAGGGAGGAGAAGGGCGATGCTTTCAAAGGGTGCCTGCTGCTGACCAGAGAACGAACGCTTCTTCCTCAAAGGGCCACTTCATTTGCGCGTGTACTGGAACTTGAGTAAACTTCACGCGTAGCTGTTTGGCATCCGGAAACACTCACAGTGTGACAGGGGGAACTTGGGACATAAATTACGAAGGTGAGGCGGCGGCGGCGGCGGCGGCTTCGGAAGATCGTATGGAGAGAGTCGACGCAGTAGGAGACCACAAACACGGCGTCATGACTACGGCTGCGTACATTGGACAAAAATGAGTTGGAACTAAACACTCAAAAACGGGTAAATACAGCTAACGGTATTAGCTACAGTCGAAGTTTCTGAACGATATCTACTAGATGAAAAACTGGAGTAGGACTAACAACAACAAATAACAGTTTCGAACTAAAAGTGGAAAATATTTCGCAACTTTTACCATATTAAATCTCTGGAACATTACAACCAATTCTTATTAGCATCTTGTGAGGGTGGAGGACAGGGGTTGTTAATCCGCTTGTACCTCGTTACACCCACTATCACCTCTACATCTTTGATCTTGCAAGGCATTGTGACATCATAATGACAGGTGACACCTCTACACTAACCGGATTTTCTGCCAATATTACCTACAAATAATGATAAATGGTTTGCGATTATTCCATGTAATATGGTACATAAACGATATGATTCCAGAAACGAAATAAAAACGATATGATTCCAGAAAAAGTATCATGTAAATATTTAGGAGTAATTCTGAGACAAGATTTAGGATGGTCAGAACACGTCAGTTATATTACGCCTGGAGAACACTTCATTTTGTCATGCGTACTGTTAAAACATGTAAATTTGAAACACGAAAACTTGCTTATATTTCTCTCGTCAGACCGATAGTGGAGTATGCGACCGCTTGTTGCGATCCTTATCGGAAGGGACAAATTCAGGACCTCGAACGAGTTCAAAAAATGGCTCTAAAATTTATTAATCGCGAATCGAATTTAACAGATTGCCTAGTTTTCGAATCGTTAGAAACTCGAAAGAAACGAGCTAGACAAGTAAATTTATACAAAGCTTATAAAAATAAAGCATATAAAAATTTATACAAAGCTTGGAAATATATATCAGAAAATTTGGATCATCATACTCGAATAAGTAGAAAAGACCATTTCTTGAAATTCAAAACTAGGAAACAAAAAAACAGGCGTTGGAAAATTTTCATTCTTAAACAGAACAATTAGGGATTGGAATTCAATGTCTGCATCGGTTGCGGAGAGGATATCGGGCTCTTCGTCTACTCACAAGGTTAGGCAAGTTCTGGAAGATAGTGTGTGGTAGTGTAGTTACAAAGCCTGTTTTTTTAGGGATGATGGGTAAGATAGTGATGTAACAAGAGGGGCAATAGGGGAGTCAGAAAGGGAAATAAGTAAAAGTGTGAGTGAAGTGATGTGCACCTAAGTGATTCAAGTGCCTGGGTCGGTTTCCTAAGTGTGTTTATTAAACATATTTTTTAGAGTTCGGTTCAGTCATTATTTAATTTAGTTTGAATACTTTAATTTAATTTTAAATTACTTTAAATAATTGAATTGAATTTTAAATTACTTTAAATAATTGAATTGAATTTTAAATTATTTTACATAATTGAATTTAAGATAAAAAATTACCTTACTTCTTTAATGAATTAAATTATGAAATTTAGTTTTTAAATGATATGATATTATATTTTTTAATACATTTCTCATCTTAATACTTTTTTATTTTAATATACTCTTATTTTAAAACATTCTTATTTTAATTCTTGTATGATTTTGTATATCCTCGTTTTATTTTTGTCGTTGTAATTGTTGAATATTGTTGATGTATATTTTATGTATTTAATTTCCGCCACTGGGCGTGACAGCCCAATTGCAGTAATAAAATTGTTATATCCAAAATGCTTACTCAGTGTTAATTTAAATTAATGAATATACCGCCTTCCCTCTAATCAAAGAGTTTTAAGAACAGCATCCGAGGAAACGAAGCACTTCAAGGAACACTGTTTATCTCTCATTTCACTAAAACCTGAGCAAGAACTTTGCTTCTTCCACTTTTCCAAGCGAATTAGATGGAGGCGAAGCGACATACGATCGTCCAAGTGAAAACGAAACACGTGCTTAGACGAACAAACAAGACGGAATATTCGAAACAGTTGGAGCGATGAAATAAACGAACGTTCCTAACT